>JAMPIV010005483.1:405000-567525 GCA_024509875.1 Oreohelix idahoensis
CTAACAACCAAGATAGTATTTATAGCCCGACCAATCGTGGTTAGGCTTTCATTTGTTGCGCTCCAATCAATTGGGAGTTTACATGGTAGGCTATTTATGTAACGTAAGGTTTTTTTCAAACACGTTAAAAAAAAATTTTATGAGCAGAAATGATTTTGTGTTGTCAGGCATCCCCACTATTTTATTTTGGTTATAATTTATTAATTCCTGGACTATTTGCGTAACGTTTTACATATTATTTGTCAGCAAGCCCTAAGGAACCCAATTATCCAAATTTAAAAGAGCTACGTGGCTGCGTTCAAAATATGTATTTTCTACCTCCTGTTTCGAAGATGTGATGTCTGGGTACTGTTATGTTTTCAACCGTAAACCCATCTAATGTTATCTTTTCTAATAAGAGTTTTTTATGATTTATAAACCTAACTCTGGGAAAGGGTAGTGTATTTTATCACTGTCCGTCTGAAAAAAAATTAGTGCATGTAGACTTACACGCGTGATGGCAGCATTTGTGTATCGCGCGACGCGTGTTGCATGCGTTCCTGATTTTCAGCCCTCCCCTCTCTCTTTATCCTTTTGTCCATCTGTTCGTTCGTTTTGGTAACGCAGTGTAGAAAAAAGACATGAATGGAATTTAAAATTTAGGTCAACTTGCATATTTCAAGGTTTTTCTTAGAAAGGCAGCACATTTTATTGTGTGTTTGGGAAACGCGTGTATGTTGCAGAAAGCCTTTAATATCGACGTGAAACGTTACAATTTGCTTACGCAATAGAAAACAAGGGGATTTCGAGTACAGTCATGGTGACAGCACTGTTCTTTACCATTCTTCTTCCTTTATTTATTATATGTATTTATTAGGCTTTATATTTACTTGATAATTTATATATGTGGATTAGAATATTCCACGACACCTCCCCTCTTAAAACAGACATTATATGTCAGTCCTTTATTCTATATACACATAGAGAAATTTATTATTATTTCTGGGGTTTAAGGTGATTCTCATCACACGGATGGCGGCTTAAAAAATCCGCTCCCAAATTGGTTTTTCCAGATATATACTCAATGCTAAAATTATATGGAGCCAGAAGCAAAGACCATCGGAGTAACCTAGAGTTCTCATGCTTAGCCTGTGCTAGAAACAATAAAGGTTTGTGATCTGTTTGCAACTTAAATGCCTTCCCATATAGATAAATATTGAATTTCTTTATTGCCCATATTACTGCAAGACATTCTTTTTCGCTAGTTGAGTAGTTGATTTCAGCTTTATTCAACTTTCTGCTAGCATATGCCACTGGGCTTAATTCCCCATCCAATGCATCTGATTTCTGTAGTAAAGTTGCACCTAACCCAATATTACTTGCATCCGTCCTTACTATGAATTCTTGACTTAAGTCAGGTAATTTCAAAATGGGTTTACTTGTGAGCTTTTCCTTCAATTCTTGGTAAGTCATTTCACATTGTGGTGTCCATGTAATGCGATCTGGATGTCCTTTACGTGTCAATTCCGTTAAAGGTGCACATATGGAATTAAAGTTTTTGATATACTTCTGGTAGAAACCACATAATGAGACAAAGGATCTCACGTCCTTCTTGGTTTGTGGTCTCGGGGCTTTCTGTAGTTTCTCTAAATTCTTTGGGTCAGGGGTCATGTTTCCCTGATAAACTGTGTGTCCCAAAAATTCCAATTCTTTACATCCAACGCAACATTTGGTTGGTCGGGCTGTTAAATTTGAGTCCCTAAGTCGATCAAACAGCATGTTCAGAGAGTCAATGTGTTCCTCAAATGTTTCTGTTGCTATAAGGATATCATCCATAAAATTTGTTGTACAGGGATTATTCAGAGGATCCAATAATTTTCTCATCATTCTAGAGAAGACACTAGGCGCATTCTTCAATCCAAATGGCAATCTATTAAACTCATAGTGTCCTTCTGAGGTACTAAAAGCTAGGTATGGTCTAACCTCAGGCTTTACTGGAATCTGATAGTATCCTTTACTCAGATCCACTTTTGAGAAATATTTAGCTTTATTTAGTCTGGCAAACAGCTGATTTGTATCCGGCAATGGATCCACCTGTCCTTCTGTAATAGCATTCAGTCTCCTGTAATCTATACAGAGTCTATGTTCTCCAGAGGGCTTCCTTAAGAGTACAACACCGGAACTATACGAAGACTCACTGTGCGAAATAATTCCTTCCTTCAACAGATAGTCTATCTCTTCCTTCAAAGCTTTCTCCTTAGCAAACGGAATCGAATATGGTTTCATACAGACAGGTGTGGAGTCTATTAGTTTCATATCATATTCCAATAGGTTTGTATGCCCTGGTCGGTCTGTTAACACCTCTGCATGATTATTTAGAACCTGTTGCACTCTCTCTTTCTGAGTTTTCGTTAAATGTGTACTGATTTTCACCTGTGCTGCTGTCTCACATGGGTGTAATGGATATTCAAATGATGAAAGTGGTTCCTTTTTCATCTCCATGGCGATGGACAAGGTCAACAAGTGTGTCTCTTCCTGATGTTCTCTTTCCAAATATTTCTTCAGGAGATTCACATGATAGATTTTTTCTTTCCCCTTCTTATCTATCTTATAATTTGTTCTAGACACCTTCTCTAGAACTGTATATGGACCCTGCCATCCAATTTGTAACTTATTCTGACTCCCGGGCAAAAGAAGCAGTACCTTCTCTCCCACAGCCAAATTTCTGTCTTTCGCCTTCCTGTTATAATAGGCAGCATGTTTCTTCCTGGCTTGTTTCAAATTTTCATTGGCAAGTTTCCAGCCAGTTTTCAACCGAGTGGTCAGCTCATTCACATATTGGTATGAAGATGTAATGTTTTCCTCTGCCTTTTCATCAGTCCACGTTCTTAACAAAGCTACACATGGACCTTTAATTGTGTGGACCTATTTGTCCATGCACCGGTATGGTCTCTTCCACTCGAAGCTTTATAGTGATGATTTTTCCTCCCAGAATTATCATTCACAAAACGACCGCTACCAATTTTTCTTGTCTTGGGGCTTTCTCCCCTCTTAAAATTCTTGATGAGAGATTTCCTCTCTACATCTTCTTCCTCCAGTTGGTTTAAGTCCGATTGAGGGATTGTCGGCTTATCCTGGGGTAAGACATCTCTTTGCACTCTCCGCATAGTGGCCATTGTAAAACAGTTAAGTGAAGCTTGTCCGTGAAAAGGGGCTTCCCATTCCATTTGGTCCACTTTATCAAATCTATATTTCTTTTTTATTATCAGGCCTAATTTTGCCCCGTGGCGTGTCCAGGTCCTGATCCATGTTCCCACTTGTGGGTGTTCCCTCATGTGCTATGCTACACCTTTCTACAAAATTCTCAATGTCCCATCTTGCTTTGGGCCAATAATAATTGTGAGCCACCTTTTGAATGATGGTACCTATCTTCTCATGGTCCCCATCTGGTTTCACATGTATGCTCCTTATTAATTCTGTCCTATATCTCTTTGGAAGAACCAGCTGTCCGTGACCTTTGGATCTAGCTCCAGTCTTCCTATACATCAACTTGTTTTTCATGTAAAAGTCTCCCTTGCCTGGAGTTGTATGACAAGTTGACAATTTTCTGAAACAAGGCTTGAGTGTTTTATCCCCAGCCTGTGCCTTCCTCATCTCTTCTGGAGTGGTATCTAACATAATATCCTCCTCCTGTCTTGAGGTCGACCTGACCTGAAGGGTTGCCATATACACAGGTTTCCTTCTGCAACGGTCAGTGTCATGATTGTCCATCTGACAATTCTTACACCACCTTTTTCCTTGGTTGAAAGATTTTCTTTCATTATATTTCCTTTCATCGAATTGTGGGAATTTATTTTTATTGTCATACCGTGGCCTATCAAATTGGTGCTTACCTTTGTTTTGATCCCTAGGATCAAATTTATTAAAGTTCTGTGGTGCCCTAAAGTTATCCACTTGTTTCTTTTTATTACCTGTTACCTCTGCTTGAGCTGCTTGATACCTTTCAGCAACATTTAGCAACTCACCCAGCCTCTCTGCACCTTGTTCCATGAGAAACTTTCTCAGGTCTGGAGCCATGGACTCTCTTAGTTGCTCTATAAGGACCATTTCCTTAAGATCTTGGGTTTTCCCCAGAGAAGTCCATTTCTCCAAGTATGTCTCTATTCGTGCAGAGAACTGGTGATAGGTTTCACCTGACAGTAGTTTAGCATTCCTAAATTTTTTCCTATAAAATTCAGCATTCTTTTCATACCTTAACAAAAGAGCCTGCTTTAGCATGTCATAATTTTCCTGATCACCTCTGCTCATTTTTGCAAAAACTTCATAAGCTGCCCCACGAAGTCCCTGAGATAACTTTAAGCTCCACCTTTCTCTCTCTAACCCATACGTGGTAGCTAATAGCTCATACCTATTTAGGTAGCTCTCAATATCATCGTCTTTCTCAACAAAATGATCTAAATGAAAGTTCATAGCTGAGGTTGAGGCTCCTTGAGTAACCGTAGCATCAGAGGCAAAAGGACTGGCACCATTTTCAGGAGCATGGCCTTGAAACTCCAACTCCCTTAGTCGTAACTCATGTTCCCTTTGTAATCTTTTATCTTCTGCTTCCCTTTCTGCAGCTAATTTCTTGTCTTCCCTCTCGGCAGTCAATCTTCTTTCTTCTGCTTCCAATTTCTTAGCCTCTTTGTCAGCCTCAATCTGCAACCTCATAATTTCCCTTTCAGCCTCTAACCTTCTTTCGGCTTCTTTTTCTAATCTTCTTTCTTCGCGTTCAATAAATTTGTCACATTCCGTCGTGACATAGGCAACCATAACTTGCCCATCCAATCCTAACTCTTTTGCAGTCTGAACCGCAGCAGATCGAAATTTGGCCAGGTCCGCCATTGTCTATCATGTAAATTTCTACAATGTCTAACCAACAATTCAAATTCTAAATATATATAATGGACAACACAGGCACCGTGAGCTCAACCTTTTTTAATTCCACCCAAGGATACCTTTTAATTCTTATATTCCCTGAAGTGAATTACCCCCAATATTTTTAATAGGGAAAGATTCAAAATCCCAAGAGCGAGACCCCAATATATGTGGTGAAGTGGGATGTTATAAATATTTATAGGGGACTTAGTGTACTGACTGAGATCAGCTGTGAAGGTATATATATATCTAATAAGAGTAGTGTATTATATATAACCTTACTTGCTACCACATATCTAAATATCTCAGTCAGAATTATTCTGGAATAGTGTGATGACTACGTTATGTGTCTAGGGTATGTGTATGATGAAGTGTAAGTCACAACAACAGACAGATAAACAATTTAATTTAATCCACTACTCTTAACAACACTGTGACACTCACATACATATAACACTCTATGAGAATATCTTAAAGAAGTCACTCGTAACCTTTCAAATAACAATATGTATTCAGTTTTTGTCAATAATGTATTTGTGTCCTGATTCAAATACAAAGGAACCAGGAATCACAATCAATTTTAACTACAAGTATATGTACAGACTTTATCAATATGAATATTGTAGTGACATATATTATTAAAAATATCCTATGTGTGTCAGTTGTGTAGTGGTAATATGAGGTAATACTGGTTTTGTTTTGTTCAAGCTCTGTTGGTATTTGTCATCATGACTTCAATGGTTTGTCTTAGGGACTAGTATTGGAGATGTTCTCAGTTCCTGATATTAAGACAATTAAATTCCCCTCTGAATGTTATTTTTACAAAGTTATTTCAAGATGAGGGGACATAATGTTGAGCTCAGCTGGCCAAGTTAGCTTATCTGGCGTGATGGCGGCAGGAAAGGACTCCTCTGCTCGAATTCTCCTCTGGGCTCTGGAGACACCTCACAGATAGCTAAAAGGACCAAGGAGTATGCTGTCCGACACTGGATTCAGCAAAGCTCTGACCAGGTGCTGCTCACTACCATCAAGACCACTGTCCCTGAAATCAAGAAGGATGTACCTTCTACTTCATAACTAATTTATATTCTCTTTTACACTGATCACAATACAGAACAAACATTGAGTTCAGAGCGTTAGGCCAACTATCAGCTTCATTCTGAAGTACTTTATACCAGCATTAACCTCCTTAATGGTTACCACGCCTCTGCAATTCCAGCATTATTTCTTTCTAGTCAATCATCTAGGTGTCAGTGTACTGTTTGGCCATTCCATGCCGTTTAACTTTTCTCCGACACCCTCTGTTCAGGCTGGAGCATTACAGGCTTTACCTCACGTTTGCCACTGAACTACACATATATATATATATACAGGCATAAATCAACAATTCACATTCAATTTTCATTAAAAGATATTGAATGGTCCAAGCTTACCACAATTCATACGAATAAACACAGATACGTTGATTAGCAATGAATTCTGGCACAAACTGGCACAAATTCCCATCTGCTTATCTTCCAGGCTTTTATTGAGCAAAATATAAGCTGGCTTCAACGCACTGATGCTTTATCAAGCTTATTTAAACAAGTGGTTTCGAACTAACGCTCCCAAGTGTGTATATCAGCGAGTCTGACCAATGAGCCCCGTTTCGACAAGTGTTTGAAAAAATGTTACCTTTCTACGTCTCCCCTAACAACCAAGATAGTATTTATAGCCCGACCAATCGTGGTTAGTCTTTCATTTGTTGCGCTCCAATCAATTTGGAGTTTACATGGTAGGCTATTTATGTAACGTAAGGTTTTTTTCAAACACGTTAAAAAAAAATTTTATGAGCAGAAATGATTTTGTGTTGTCAGGCATCCCCACTATTTTATTTTGGTTATAATTTATTAATTCCTGGACTATTTGCGTAACGTTTTACATATTATTTGTCAGCAAGCCCTAAGGAACCCAATTATCCAAATTTAAAAGAGCTACGTGGCTGCGTTCAAAATATGTATTTTCTACCTCCTGTTTCGAAGATGTGATGTCTGGGTACTGTTATGTTTTCAACCGTAAACCCATCTAATGTTATCTTTTCTAATAAGAGTTTTTTATGATTTATAAACCTAACTCTGGGAAAGGGTAGTGTATTTTATCACTGTCCGTCTGAAAAAAAATTAGTGCATGTAGACTTACACGCGTGATGGCAGCATTTGTGTATCGCGCGACGCGTGTTGCATGCGTTCCTGATTTTCAGCCCTCCCCTCTCTCTTTATCCTTTTGTCCATCTGTTCGTTCGTTTTGGTAACGCAGTGTAGAAAAAGACATGAATGGAATTTAAAATTTAGGTCAACTTGCATATTTCAAGGTTTTTCTTAGAAAGGCAGCACATTTTATTGTGTGTTTGGGAAACGCGTGTATGTTGCAGAAAGCCTTTAATATCGACGTGAAACGTTACAATTTGCTTACGCAATAGAAAACAAGGGGATTTCGAGTACAGTCATGGTGACAGCACTGTTCTTTACCATTCTTCTTCCTTTATTTATTATATGTATTTATTAGGCTTTATATTTACTTGATAATTTATATATGTGGATTAGAATATTCCACGACACCTGCATATCGATTACCGTAAATACATAAATTTCTTTTACTATTTTATCCTAATCAGCATCACCAAATATATTCTATAGTTTCTTTATCTACGCTCTTTTAGTCTCAAAATAATAATCATCATCATTAAACTATAAAACACACATCACCTGTTGTAAAAGCTAAATCATATAAAAATAAAACACCAGGAATCCCAAAGAAAAATGGTGTCATAATGCTGAAGAGATAGAAGAAGTCGCTGAAGATGGGTAGGAGACACTGAGGAAACTTGTTGCTAGCATTACCAGGCAGTCTTTGTTCTGGAATCCTCAGGTAAGATAGGTAGAAGGAGCACTGTGAACACATGGAGAAGAGAACTGGAGATAGATTTGAAGAGCATGGAGAAATGGAAAGACCTTGAACTGATGGCACAGGACAAAAAAGACTTGGCATACGTTTGTTAACTCTTTGACTCCGAAACAACGCTCAGAGCGTTGGTCATATTTGCCACCCGTGCCGAAACAAGGCTCTGAGCGTTGTTTTTAGTCTATCACGAATTAAAATTACGGCACAGGGTGGAAAATAATTGCGGAGTCAAAGGGTTAAAGGCCTATACTTCTTGGGGAACTAAAGTGTGATAAATGACTGAATGAATGCTGAAATCACAAGACCATCTATATTTGGGCATGCGCCCTAATATAGCTAACGGATATTATGACGAGGCAACACTCCTATTGAAAGAAATAAACGAAAAGAAAGGCCAATTAAACTACCGCCAGAAAAGGATCAAAGTAGGCCATAAGAACCTTTCACCTTGCTTACCTGTATGAGAGGCAGGATGAAGGAGGGCTAAAATAGTCATCATTATTTTTATCCCCATACTCATCTTCTTTCTTCACTATCATTATCCATTATCTTCGCCTTCTTCCGTTTACAAACGAGAACTGCAGACAGATGTGACAAGGAAGAGAGAGAGACGTGGGAAGAACTTGAGCTGATGGGACGTGACATGAGGACTTGGCATGTGTTTGTTGAAGGCCTATGTTCGTTGAAGGCCACTGCCCTGGCAAAATTTAAAAATTAGAATCCTACCCACCACAAAAATATTTATAGAATGTGTGATTCCTAAATACATGCATTGGGATTCTCGTCGGTGCTACGGAGTTCGTGCACTGTGCTGAGATCCTCCTTGTGTGATCTAATGGAGGAGATCGAGGCACTGATGGAGTTCTTGTTACGGTATATGCTATTAACGCCGTCTGCTAAAGGTTAGCAGACGTGCAATCGTAAAGGTTAAGACATTTAATATATTGCGATAGATGTTTCAATTATTGAACGCTCCATACACGATCGATTATGACGTGTCTAGCGTTGTTTAGGACACAGTCGGTAACTAGGAGACGCTACCCCTTGTTACTTGACCGCCAAGCTGAATAGCTGCGTTTTTCTAACCTTCCACTTCAATGGCATGATATAGCCATTTATATGTGCATTTTTGATGGACCAGGGTCAGTCCTAGAACTCTATATGAGAGGAAAATTTATGGAGGTTAGTATTTAACTAGAATTCTCAGAAGGAGGAGAATAATCGTCAAATTCGTATGAAATATTCAGACTCGCAGTCTCACTGTCGGCAGGTAGCCATGTCTAGCTGCGCGTGCATATAGCTGTGATGTTCTGACGACAATACTGCATTGTATCCTTAAACGGACATTGACACGTAAACCAGCAGTCTACGTTATTGATTAATTTATGCATGACTTATAAGGACTTATGTTCTGTTCCTATTTGAAATGATCATCCTGTGTGTACATGTGATTAAATATTACGGACTCAATCTGAAGGCATTAATTACTTCATTAATGTTGCTGAGTTCAAGTAACATGAACTACTTCTTCATACCATGCTACTGAGTTGTATGAACACCTTCACCCTAATTCGCGTAATACTAAACAAAGCACGATTAACAAGAGATCACTAAAGTAACCATACTCAGTGCATGATCTTCAACCGGCAAATAACTCAGCAACAAAGTGGTGGCCAGTGTGGGGAGGATGAACCGAAATTAGATTCTGTGGCTCTCACGATGCCTGAATTGATTTCGGTCGTTTCTTAGGGCAGTTAAACGATTGCACTTTTGGAAGCCCCATTGAGGTTTGCCATTGGACTGTCTGTCCAAATCTGCTGTCGTTTGACGATTTGTGTTAGCTGTACCGTTCCGTAGATAACTGGTGTATTTTATTCGTACTCAGTTCACAATTTTATTCAGTTTTGTATCATGTTCGTTAACTATTTCGTCCAGTCTCCTCTTACTATCATTTATTTGATGATTGTTAAATGGTCGTCCGTTATGAGTCCTGTGATGTCATCATTTTTTGCAGTCATTTTTTTTTGTGTACTTTGAATATTAAGTTGACCTCGGGTCAGACCTTGACCCTTCATTTGGCTTGTGACACTTCCGCTTGTTTTATTTAGTTCACAAATTCATTTTTAATTGTGAAAATGTCTTGTTTGCGTCTTGACATTGTTTGTACCCTTTAGTTGCATCATTGTTTTGTTTGTCCTCATGATATATATTAAATACTACATTAATAATATGATATTATTTGCAATAATACACTTGTAATTTAATTTAATTATTTTTTTCTGATATTTAAGGTTAATATGGGACATTGCATAATTATGCAGTGATAGTCCAAGAAAGTAGCACTACAATTTATAAGAGATGCCTAGGGCATAATAATATAATATATATATTGACCAAATAAAATAATCTTATAGTCTACCTTTGAGGTAATAGACCCATTGTATATTATTTAATATACTTTTCTGGTACTAAGAGAGTGACTTAGTACATTGAACAATATAATTACTAGGAATCATACCCAACATTATTGGATATTGAGATTAATTGTGTGATGTAATTACATTATAGTTAACAGATATCATAACTATTTATGATATAGTTCGTATTTAGATACAATATTGTTACAAAATATTGTCTATTAGTTGAACTTAGACATAAGAGTTCAGTACTATTGTGATTATTTATATTGAATATTCCTAAGTTGAGTAAGTATAATAATTACTCTGAAGCTACTATTGACTATTTTAATCAGTAATTATCAATAATTACTTACAGATAAAAGTCAAAATGCTTACTATAGACCATTTCGTTAAAATTGGTAAGGAATATGGTTATAAATCTCAAGAACTTCGTCAGTTTGCTGAGGCAGAACTGGAAAAACATAAAGCAGAAATGGAGGAACGTGAAAGAAAAGAAGCAGAGAAAAAGGCTGCATTAAAGAAAGAGGAAGAGGAACAAAAGGCTGCATTAAAGAAAGAGGAAGAGGAACGTGAGATGAAGCAAATTGCCAAGGAAAATAGATTAAGAGAAATTGCTCAACAGGAAGAAGAGAATAAATTGAAACGAGAGGAAATTATTTTACAACAAGAAATGGAATTGGCGCGTATTAAATTGGAGACAGCAAGATTACAAGCACAAAGTGCTGATGCAAACCAGAATAATAACGCACAAAATGGATCATCATCCAGCCAAACTAAACATTTCTACAACTTTAAATTACCCACTCTCAACTTAAACGTGGACGACCTTTCATCGTTCCTGTCACGTTTTGAACAGACTTGCAAAACAAACCATTTGCCTGAAGAGTCATGGGTACTCAAGTTAAATGAATTCTTGGTTGGAGAACCACTGACGGCTTCTCAAAATGCTGACCCATCAATAGCAAATAACTACGGTGCTATTAAGTCCTTGCTTTTACGAAGGTTTCACCTGGACGAGGAACACTGTAGGTTGAAATTTAAGGGAATTTTACCTGAATCTCCAAAAGATTTTGCAGGATTCATTGCGAACATACGCAATACATTTAATAGATGGGTTGAACTGGCAGAAGTCAACAAATCGTACGACAAATTAGTTGATTTACTACTACGGGATAAGGTATTATCTTCGGTTAGCCAGCCATTTTTTGCATATTTGCAGGAGCGTAAACCAGGTACTATGGACGAGTTAGAAAAAATTTCTTTAAACTACTGTTCGGCACATCCGAATGCAACCATTTCTAACTCCTCATTAAGAGAACCTCTACCTGTGGCGTCTAATATGGCCTACAATCATAATAACAAACAAAGACATCACAGTGTAGACAGAAGCAGGTTCCAAAGAAATCACAATGTTAACTTTCAGAAGGGACATAATAATGATTTCAACAATAAAAATGAGTTCAACAGAGGTAGATCACGAGATAGAAATTATTCACCTCAAACAAACTACCACAATGGTCAACATAACACTAATTATAATCGATCACATACTCCCAATAATAATAATAACTGGAATGGTAATAATCATGGCTCGAGACATCGAGATAATAGTTACTATAGAGGACGACGAGATAATTCTAACAATTATACTCGGAATCGATCTCATTCTCGGGGATCATCTCATTACAACCATAATACAGGGGCGGCAGTTACAAATAATACTACCCCTATAGCTCAGGTCCCACTTGACAATAATACAACACAGTCTTCTGCTGCATGTTTTGCTATTAATTATAATGTGGCAAATAGTTGCCAACAATGCAATCTTATTTTTCAGAAGGCGAAAGAAACAGTGCTTAACTGCGGACATATTACACCAGAGGTAGGTCTTGCAGTCAACGATGGAACAGGCTTACTAATTTTTAACAGGGGAATCGTTAATGGATCCGTCGTCTCAGTGCTGAGGGATTCAGGATCCACAACGATTGGTGTACGTCAGTCGCTGGTACATCCTAGCTGTGCGACAGGAGAATATGTACGCTGCATGACATTTGGTGGAACTATTGAGTTCTACCCAACAGCTATTGTTCATATTAGAACACCCTTTTTCACAGGGAACGTAAAAGTATGTATGCTAAAAAAGCCTATAGCTGATCTGATGGTTGGTCGTATACACGGCAGTAAAGATTGTACTCCAGATGAGATCATAGAATGGGAGAAACATAACCTATGCAGTGGAAACGCCGTGACGACTAGAGCGCAGACTCAACTCATGGAGAAAGTTGATGATAATAAAATGGATGCAGACAACCAAGAGGAATTTGTAGTCAATTCACCTATTGACAGGGAAACATTTGCAACCAAACAAAAAGAGGATAAATCTTTAAAAAAAATTTTTAAGCTGGTTGATAAAGTTGACAATCTATCCTCAGGTAATAATAACAAACATTGTTTTGTTATTAAAAATGACATATTGATTAGATGTTTTAATGACAAATCACAAATGAAACAACAAGTTATGGTCCCGTATACTTTTAGACGGTACATTCTTCAACATGCACATGACTCACATTGTGCTGGACATATGGGATATACTCGAACACGATCTCGAGTACTGTCTTCATTCTTTTGGCCAGGAGTGTCAAGAGATATTTCGCAGTATGTACGTTCCTGTACTACATGCCAAGAAGTGAAAGCACGTGGAGCTTTTCACACGGCGCCTATTCAGGCTTGCGATATCTCAGTAAGACCGTTTGACAAGATGGCAATAGATATTATTGGTCCATTGCTACCATCGGCCAGAGGACATAGATTCGTCCTTACGTGCATTGATTTGTGCACACGATGGCCAGAAGCTATCCCATTAAAGACCACCACTACCACAGATGTAGCTGATGCACTACATCTCATCTTTTCTAGAATAGGGTTTCCTAGAAAACTTTTATCAGACCATGGGTCACAGTTTATATCTGACACCATGAAGGAAGTCATGAAAACTTGGAACATTGATAGGAATTTAAGTAGTATTTATCATCCTATGAGTAATGGTGCGGTTGAAAGACTTAACCGTACACTTAAACAACTACTACATAAGGTTACTGCTAAGCACCCTCATGACTGGGACAGAGCACTCCCAGCTGTTCTATTTGCTTATCGGGAGGTACCGCATGAACAAACTGGCTTCTCTCCCTTTGAATTAGTTTTTGGTGCTCCCCAAGAGGTCCTATGGGACTAATAAAAGACTTATTAATTGACGCGGAGATGACTCAGGACACTCAGTCATCTTACGAGTACGTGATTAATCTTCGGAAGAACATTATTGAGTCTTGCCAGTTGGCAACAGCTTCTTCTGAGGCTGCAAAAGCTAAGGCTCGATCTCTACAAAATAGGTCTCGACGATTACGCCAATTATTCCCAGGCGACGAGGCTTATGTGTTACTTCCTCACAATAACAATAAATTATTGATATCTTGGAATGGTCCTTACAAAGTCATTGATAAAATTTCCGACGTTGATTACGTCTTAGATATCAAGGGACACAAAAAGATATTTCATATTAACATGCTCAAGCAATTTCATACACGTCCTGAACACTTACAGTCAATTTTTCATGAACTAGATGACAACACAGTATCTACTTGTTATTATTCTAACTTATCTGTCATCCAGGAAGAAGAATCTTCTTTTCCTGAGGTACAGTTACCGTTACAGGTTACCAGTAGTTCAACCTACTGAATCTTGGCGGGATGTAACCATCTCTTCAACGGTTACACCGCAACAGCGTCTACAGATTGCTAATCTATTACAATCTTATCCAGATGTGTTGACCGACGTCCCGGGTCGCACATCGGCTATCAGTCATGACATTACTCTCAATGATGATACACCTATTCGTGTACATCCCTATTCGGTTCCTTTACATTTCCTTGCTAAAACTACTAAGGAACTTGAACAGATGTTGTCTCTGGGAATCATTGAGACTAGTAATTCGCCATTCTCTTCTCCATTAGTGATTGTCCGGAAGAAGGACAATAACATCAGACTATGTGTTGATTATAGAAAATTAAATGCTAAGACTATAGTTGACAGCGAACCACATCCACTTATCGACGACTTACTGCCACGTCTATCCAACGCAACTATATTTAGTAAGATAGACTTAACTAAAGGTTATTGGCAGATACCACTGACCGAAAAGGCTAAGTACTACACCGCATTTTCCACTCCACAAGGTCTATACCAGTGGAATGTGATGCCTTTTGGGCTTGTTAATGCGCCAGCTACCTTCATTCGCCTGATGCGACAAATTTTATCAGGTAGACCAGACGTTATTACATATATTGACGACATATGCTTGTTTAGTTCGTCGTTTGAGGAACATGTTTCGGGACTTAGATATGTTTTCGACACTCTAAGGAATTATCATCTAACTGCTAAACCTACAAAGGTGCAAATCGCGTGTAATGAGATAACCTTTTTGGGACATATCATTGGTTCGGGATATATCCGAACGTTACCTAGTACAGTCTCCAAAATTCTAAACATAGCAGTTCCTCAGACGAAGAAACAGGTCAGGAGTTTGTTAGGACTTGTTCAATATTACAGTAGATTCATACCAAACTTGTCATCCATCACGGCTGTATTGTCTTCATTGTTAAAGAAAGACATGCCGGTGAAGGTGACATGGACTGGTACATGCAATGAAACTTTCAACAAAATTATAAATTTGTTCTCGCATGAACCAATTTTAAGACTTCCCGATGCTTCCAAAAGATTTTTCTTACGAACAGATGCTAGTAACTACGGCATTGGTGCATGCCTGCTCCAGAACCATGATGGCATTCTACATCCTACCTTATATATTTCAAGAAAGCTAAAGCCGGCAGAAACAAAGTATTCCACAGTGGACAAGGAACTTTTATCAGTGATATGGGCAATAACTAAACTTGAAAAGTTCTTGCTTGGTGCTCCCTTCACCATACAGACGGACCAACGTGCTGTAGCATCTTTGCGTCGATCTAACCATAAGAGCCAAAAACTCGCCAGATATGCAATCATCCTACAGCCATTTGAATTCTCCATTGAACATATTCCTGGCACTGAAAACATTGTGGCGGATGCGTTGTCACGTAATCCTATTGACGACGAATAATCAACATTAACATTCCTAAAACATATCAACTATAAGGGAACTAACCTTGCCTTCAATTTAAACTTTATAAACACTATATGCATCACAGAATTGAACTAAAGACAATCAAGATATACATATTGACATTGAAACTTCGTCTAACGTCCATACACGATATATGAATATTCGTTGAACAATCATGGAACAATATCTGACGACAAGTCGAACTTATTATCCTATGTGCACTTAATTCTTGGATGCTGGGATAAATGACATTTCTTTCCAACGTAAACGTTTGAACATTTTTGCCTAAAAGAATTCATCAGGATCAAGACTACGGATGGATCATCATATCCTATACTAATTAATTAGTTAACTTAACTTCTTAATTGAATTATTATCAATAAAATGAAATGTGAGAAAAAAATGAAATGAAAGAACAAAAAAGAGAACGAAATATAAAAAGAAGAAATTATGAAAAGAGAAAATAAATCTCACACAAGTATTAGATTAATATTTTTTTTTTAATGTACCTATACATTATTTAGTTAGTTAAATTAGATAGTTATTATTCACTAACACTTAACACACCCAAGTAAGTTAAACTTATATTCGAATTTCTTTCTATTTCTTCTCACTTATTTTGTCTTTTCTTCTCTCATAACATCGCGTTACATTAGAACCTTAATAATTTAACTCTTAGTTTAATTAATTAATTTAATTTTAATTAGTCAAATTAATTCCTATATGACATACTAATACGACAGACCTTACTTTAATTTAATTCTATCATTCACTATTAACATTGGACATTTTATTTAGTTGATATAATAATATGTATAATATTGATATATAATGTGATTAATGTTAGATGACTATGACAAATGGTTAGTTGACATGACCGCGACACGGTTCTACTCAGAACATCGTCGGCCATATGTCACAATTGTGTTAAATTTTTTTGAAAAATTGTTAAGTCGGATAGATCTTGAAAAAAAATCTATCGATTTTTTTTCCCCGGTGTACAGGGAATTGTTACGGTATATGCTATTAACGCGGTCTGCTAAAGGTTAGCAGACGTGCAATCGTAAAGGTTAAGACATTTAATATATTGCGATAAATGTTTCAATTATTGAACGCTCCATACACGATCGATTATGACGTGTCTAGCGTTGTTTAGGACACAGTCGGTAACTAGGAGACGCTACCCCTTGTTACTTGACCGCCAAGCTGAATAGCTGCGTTTTTCTAACCTTCCAATTCAATGGCATGATATAGCCATTTATATGTGCATTTTTGATGGACCAGGGTGTCATGAACTATTCTAATCCACATATATAAATTATTAGGTAAATATGAAGCCTAACAAATAAAATTAATAAAGAGAAGAGCAATGGTAAAATATCAGTGCTGTCACAAAGAATGTACTCGAAATCCCCCTTGTTTTCTGCTTCGTCTGCAAATTGTAACGCTTTCACGTTGATATAAAAGCTTACTGTATTATTACCCGCCTTCTTCAATGAAACGTGTGCTGCATTTCTAAGAAAAACATTGAGACGTACTGCGTAATGACCTAAATTAATCCTAACATTAATTATATTACGTTACCAAAACGAACGAACAGATGGACAAAAGGATAGCGAGAGGGGAGGGCTGAAAATCAGGAACGCATGCAACACGCGACGCGCGATATACAAATGCTGGCATCACGCGTGTAAGTCTACAAGCACTAACTTTTTCAGACGGACAGTGATAAAATACACTACCCTTTCCCAGAGTTAGGTTTATAAATCATAACAAACTCTTATTAGAAAAGACAACATTAGATGGGTTTACGTTTGAACACATAACAGTACCCAGACAGCACATCTTCGAAACAGGAGGTAGAAGAAATTGCATATTTTGAACGCAGCCACGTAGCTCCTTTAAATTAGTATTTTTGGGTTCCTTAGGGCTTGCTGACAAATAATATGTAAAACGTTACGCAAATAGTCCAGGAATTAATAAATTATACCCAAAATAAAATATTGGGGGTGCCTGACAGCATAAAATCATTTCTGCTCATAAGATTTTTTTTTAACGTGTTTGAAAAAAATTTACGTTACAGAAATAGCCTACCATGTAAACTCCAAATTGATTGGAGCGCAACAAATGAAAGCCTAACCACGATTGGTCGGGCTATAAATACTATCTTGGTTGTTAGGGGAGACGGGAAAAGATAACATTTTTTCAAACACTTGTCGAAACGTGGCTCATTGGCCAGTCTCGCTGATATACACACTTGGGAGCGTTAGTTCGAAACCACTTGTTTAAATACACTTGATAAAGCATCAGTGCGTTGAAGCCAGCTTATATTTGGCTCAATAAAAGCCTGGAAGATAAGCAGATGGAAATTTGTGCCAGTTTGTGCCAGAATTCATTGCTAATCAACGTATCTGTGTTATTCGTATGAATTGTGGTAAGCTTGAACCATTTAATATCTTTTAATGAAAATTGAATGTGAATTGTTGATTTATGCCTGTATATATATGTGTAGTTCAGTGGCAAACGTGAGGTAAAGCCTAAAATGCTCCAGCCTGAACAGAGGGTGTCGGAGAGAAGTAAAACGGCATGGAATGGCCAAACAGTACACTGACACCTGGATGATTGACTAGAAAGAAATAATGCTGGAAGTGCAGAGGCGTAGTAACCATTAGGAAGGGTAATACTGGAATAAAGTATTTCAGATGAAGCTGACTGTTGGCCTAACGCTCTGAACGCAATGTTTGTGATGTATTGTGATCAGTGTAAAAAGAAAATATAAATTAGTTATGAAGTAGAAGGTACATCCTTCTTGATTTCAGGGACAGTGGTCTTGATGGTACTGAGCAGCATCTGGTCAGAGATTTGCTGAATCCAGTGTCGGACAGCATACTCCTTGGTCCTTTTAGCTATCAGTGAGGTGTCTCCAGAGCCCAGAGGAGAATTCGAGCAGAGGAGTCCTCTCCTGCCGCCATCACTCAAGATAAGCAGAGTTGGCCAGCTGAGCTCAACATTATGTCCCCTCATCTTGAACTGACTTTTTAAAATTAACATTAAGAGGGGAATTTACTTGTCTTAAAATCAGGAACTGTGAACATCTCCAATACTGGTCCCTAAAGACAAACTATTGAAGTCATGATGACAAATACCAACAGAGCTTGAACAAAACAAAACCAGTATTACCTCATTTTACTACTACACAACTGACACACATAGAACATTTGTAATAATATATGTCACTACAATATTCATATTAAATACATTCTGTACATAACTTGTAATTTAAATTGCTTGTGATTCCTGGTTCCCTTGTAGTTGAATCAGGACACATATTCATTCATGCCAGTAATGAATACATATTGTTATTCGAAATTTTATCAGTGACTCTTTTAAGATATCTTTGTAGAGTGTTATATGTATGTGAGTGTCACAGTGTTGTCAAGAGTAGTGGATTAAATTAAATTGTTTATCTGTCTGTTGTTGTGACTTACACTTCACCATACTCATACCCTAGACACATAACGTAGCATCACACTATTCCAGAATAATTCTGACTGAGATATATAGATATGTGGTAGCAAGTAAGGTTATCTATAATACACTACTCTTAATAGATATAGATACCTTCACAGCTGATCTCAGTCAGTACACTAAGTTCCCTATAAGTATTTATAACATCCCACTTCACCACATATATTGGGGTCTCGCTCTTGGGATTTTGAATCTTTAACTATTAAAAATATTGGGGATAATTCACTTCAGGGAATATAAGAATTAAAAGGTATCCTTGGGTGGAATTAAATAAGGTTGAGCTCACGGTGCCTGTGTTGTCCATTAGATATTTAGTTAGAAATTGAATTGTTGGGTAGACATTATAAAAATTTACCTGATAGACAATGGCGGACCTGGCCAAATTTCGATCTGCTGCGGTTCAGACTGCAAAAGAGTTAGGATTAGATGGGCAAGTTATGGTTGCCTATGTCACAACGGAATGTGACAAATTTATTGAACGCGAAGAAAGAAGATTAGAAAAAGAAGCCGAAAGAAGGTTAGAGGCTGAGACTAAGAGGTTGCAAGCTGAGGCTGAGACTAAGAGGTTGCAGATTGAGGCTGACAAAGAGGCTAAGAAATTGGAAGCAGAAGAGAAGAAATTAGCTGCAGAAAGGGAAGCCGAGGAAAGAAGACAGGCTGCAGAAAGGGAAGAGAGGAAATTAGCTGCAGAAAGGGAAGCAGAAGATAAAAGATTACAAAGGGAACATGAGTTACGACTAAGGGAGTTTGAGTTTCAAGGCCATGCTCCTGAAAATGGTGCCAGTCCCTTTGCCTCTGATGCTACGGTTACTCAAGGAGCCTCAACCTCAGCTATGAATTTTCATTTAGATCATTTTGTTGAGAAAGACGATGATATTGAGAGCTACCTAAATAGGTATGAACTATTAGCTACCACGTATGGGTTAGAGAGAGAAAGGTGGAGCTTAAAGTTATCTCAGGGACTTCGTGGGGCAGCTTATGAAGTTTTTGCAAAAATGAGCAGAGGTGATCAGGAAAATTATGACATGCTAAAGCAGGCTCTTTTGTTAAGGTATGAAAAGAATGCAGAGTTTTACAGGAAAAAAATTTAGGAATGCTAAACTACTGTCAGGTGAAACCTATCACCAGTTCTCTGCACGCATAGAGACATACTTGGAGAAATGGACTTCTCTGGGGAAAACCCAAGATCTTAAGGAAATGGTCCTTATAGAGCAACTAAGAGAGTCCATGGCTCCAGACCTGAGAAAGTTTCTCATGGAACAAGGTGCAGAGAGGCTGGGTGAGTTGCTAAATGTTGCTGAAAGGTATCAAGCAGCTCAAGCAGAGGTAACAGGTAATAAAAAGAAACAGGTGGACAACTTTAGGGCACCACAGAACTTTAATAAATTTGATCCTAGGGATCAAAATAAAGGTAAGCACCAATTTGATAGGCCACGGTATGACAATAAAAATAAATTCCCACAATTCGATGAAAGGAAATATGATGAAAGAAAATCTTTCAACCAAGGAAAAAGGTGGTGTAAAAATTGTAAGATGAACAATCATGACACTGACCATTGTAGAAGGAAACCTCCTCATTTTGCTGCTATGACATCGGGGAAAAAGGAAAAGAAGGGCAAACCTGAAGAATTACAGGAACCATACCACCCCCCAGTGTGTGAAGATGTCATTTGTAATGGTGTCACTATAAGATGTTTATATGATACCGGTTTAGATTACGATTCCGTTGTGAGTTCTCACCTGGTGCAGGCCGATCAATACACCACAGAAACAGTGGAGATTCAAACTGCAACCAAGGATGTAGCTACCATGACACTTCCCGTCGCCCGAATAAAAGTGAAAACGCGATATGTGGAAGGAATCATAAAAGCAGCAGTAATAAATGAGCCAATCTACCCTCTAATATTGGGGTGTAGATATGTCTTCTTGGGGAATCCCAAGAGACCTGTGATATTGGCAACAGTGCAGACCAGATCACAGACAAAGAAGGAGGAGGACAATCCAATAAATACTCACCCAGATGAGATGAGGAAGGCACAGGCTGAGGACAAAACACTCAAGCCATGTTTCAAGAAGTTGCCCAAATCTCATACACCTCCAGGCAAGGGAGAGTTTTATATGAAGAACAAATTGATATATAGGAAGGCTGGATCTGAATCCAATGGTCACGGACAGCTGGTCCTTCCCACTTCATATAGGACTAAAGTGTTGGAACTAGGGCATGCGATTCCCTTCAGTGGTCATATGGGAATCAGCGCAACAGGACAGCGAATAGCTTGTCACTATTTCTGGCCAGGAATAACTGAAGATATCAAACGATATGTAAAATCCTGTCCAGAGTGCCAACGAGTAGCACCTAAACATTGGACTGCACCAGCAACTCTGGGGGAAATGCCCATAGTGGGAACACCCTTTGAGAGAGTTGCCGTGGATCTTGTGGGACCTCTCACCCGAACCAAGAGAAGGAACAGCTACATTCTGACTCTGGTGGACACTTGTTCTATGTGGGGAGAGGCAGTAGCCCTATCATCGATTGATTCAAAACATGTGGCAGAGGCATTGCTCACAATTTTCACAAGGTTAGGCTTTCCCAATCAAATCTTGACTGATAATGGCTCTCAGTTCAAGGGGAAACTAACTGAAGAAGTTTTCAGGATCTTTCAGGCCAAACACTTCCATTGTAGTGTGTATCATCCCCAAGGGAACGGCCAAGTGGAAAGATTTAACGGCACATTAATGTCGATCCTGAGAAAGTTGGCACACGAAAAACCAGATACATGGGACCAGTACCTGCACGCCGCCCTCTTTGCTTATCGGGAGGTACCCCATAGTTCAACCGGTATGGCCCCGGCAACATTATTGTTTGGAAGGCCAATAAAAGGTCCACTCGAAGCTATGTTAAGAACGTGGACTGATGAAAAGGCAGAGGAAAACATTACATCTTCATACCAATATGTGAATGAGCTGACCACTCGGTTGAAAACTGGCTGGAAACTTGCCAATGAAAATTTGAAACAAGCCAGGAAGAAACATGCTGCCTATTATAACAGGAAGGCGAAAGACAGAAATTTGGCTGTGGGAGAGAAGGTACTGCTTCTTTTGCCCGGGAGTCAGAATAAGTTACAAATTGGATGGCAGGGTCCATATACAGTTCTAGAGAAGGTGTCTAGAACAAATTATAAGATAGATAAGAAGGGGAAAGAAAAAATCTATCATGTGAATCTCCTGAAGAAATATTTGGAAAGAGAACATCAGGAAGAGACACACTTGTTGACCTTGTCCATCGCCATGGAGATGAAAAAGGAACCACTTTCATCATTTGAATATCCATTACACCCCTGTGAGACAGCAGCACAGGTGAAAATCAGTACACATTTAACGAAAACTCAGAAAGAGAGAGTGCAACAGGTTCTAAATAATCATGCAGAGGTGTTAACAGACCGACCAGGGCATACAAACCTATTGGAATATGATATGAAACTCATAGACTCCACACCTGTCTGTATGAAACCATATTCGATTCCGTTTGCTAAGGAAAAAGCTTTGAAGGAAGAGATAGACTATCTATTGAAGGAAGGAATTATTTCGCACAGTGAGTCGTCGTATAGTTCCGGTGTTGTACTTTTAAGGAAGCCCTCTGGAGAACATAGACTCTGTATAGATTACAGGAGACTGAACGCTATTACAGAAGGACAGGTGGATCCATTGCCGGATACAAATCAGCTGTTGGCCAGACTAAATAAAGCTAAATATTTCTCAAAAGTGGATCTGAGTAAAGGATACTATCAGATTCCAGTAAAGCCTGAGGTTAGACCATACCTAGCTTTTAGTACCTCAGAAGGACACTATGAGTTTAATAGATTGCCATTTGGATTGAAGAATGCGCCTAGTGTCTTCTCTAGAATGATGAGAAAATTATTGGATCCTCTGAATAATCCCTGTATAACAAATTTTATGGATGATATCCTTATAGCAACAGAAACATTTGAGGAACATATTGACTCTCTGAACATGCTGTTTGATCGACTTAGGGAGGCAAATTTAACAGCCCGACCAACCAAATGTTGCGTTGGATGTAAAGAATTGGAATTTTTGGGACACACAGTTTATCAGGGAAACATGACCCCTGACCCAAAGAACTTAGAGAAACTACAGAAAGCCCCGAGACCACAAACCAAGAAGGACGTGAGATCCTTTGTCTCATTATGTGGTTTCTACCAGAAGTATATCAAAAACTTTAATTCCATATGTGCACCGTTAACTGAATTGACACGTAAAGGACATCCAGATCGCATTACATGGACTCCACAATGTGAAATGACTTACCAAGAATTGAAGGAAAAGCTCACAAGTAAACCCATTTTGAAATTACCTGACTTAAGTCAAGAATTCATAGTAAGGACGGATGCAAGTAATATTGGGTTAGGTGCAACTTTACTAAAGAAATCAGATGCATTGGATGGGGAATTAAGCCCAGTGGCATATGCTAGCAGAAAGTTGAATAAAGCTGAAATCAACTACTCAACTAGCGAAAAAGAATGTCTTGCAGTAATATGGGCAATAAAGAAATTCAATATTTATCTATATGGGAAGGCATTTAAGTTGCAAACTGACCACAAACCTTTATCGTTTTTAGCACAGGCTAAGCATGAGAACTCTAGGTTACTCCGATGGTCTTTGCTTCTGGCTCCATATAATTTTAGCATTGAATATATATCTGGAAAAACCAATCTGGGAGCGGATTTTTTAAGCCGCCATCCGTGTGATGAGAATCACCGTAAACCCCAGAAATAATAATAAATTTCTCTATGTGTATATAGAATAAAGGACTGACATATAATGTCTGTTTTAAGAGGGGAGGTGTCATGAACTATTCTAATCCACATATATAAATTATTAGGTAAATATGAAGCCTAACAAATAAAATTAATAAAGAGAAGAGCAATGGTAAAATATCAGTGCTGTCACAAAGAATGTACTCGAAATCCCCCTTGTTTTCTGCTTCGTCTGCAAATTGTAACGCTTTCACGTTGATATAAAAGCTTACTGTATTATTACCCGCCTTCTTCAATGAAACGTGTGCTGCATTTCTAAGAAAAACATTGAGACGTACTGCGTAATGACCTAAATTAATCCTAACATTAATTATATTACGTTACCAAAACGAACGAACAGATGGACAAAAGGATAGCGAGAGGGGAGGGCTGAAAATCAGGAACGCATGCAACACGCGACGCGCGATATACAAATACATCACGCGTGTAAGTCTACAAGCACTAACTTTTTCAGACGGACAGTGATAAAATACACTACCCTTTCCCAGAGTTAGGTTTATAAATCATAACAAACTCTTATTAGAAAAGACAACATTAGATGGGTTTACGTTTGAACACATAACAGTACCCAGACAGCACATCTTCGAAACAGGAGGTAGAAGAAATTGCATATTTTGAACGCAGCCACGTAGCTCCTTTAAATTAGTATTTTTGGGTTCCTTAGGGCTTGCTGACAAATAATATGTAAAACGTTACGCAAATAGTCCAGGAATTAATAAATTATACCCAAAATAAAATATTGGGGGTGCCTGACAGCATAAAATCATTTCTGCTCATAAGATTTTTTTTTAACGTGTTTGAAAAAAATTTACGTTACAGAAATAGCCTACCATGTAAACTCCAAATTGATTGGAGCGCAACAAATGAAAGCCTAACCACGATTGGTCGGGCTATAAATACTATCTTGGTTGTTAGGGGAGACGGGAAAAGATAACATTTTTTCAAACACTTGTCGAAACGTGGCTCATTGGCCAGTCTCGCTGATATACACACTTGGGAGCGTTAGTTCGAAACCACTTGTTTAAATACACTTGATAAAGCATCAGTGCGTTGAAGCCAGCTTATATTTGGCTCAATAAAAGCCTGGAAGATAAGCAGATGGAAATTTGTGCCAGTTTGTGCCAGAATTCATTGCTAATCAACGTATCTGTGTTATTCGTATGAATTGTGGTAAGCTTGAACCATTTAATATCTTTTAATGAAAATTGAATGTGAATTGTTGATTTATGCCTGTATATATATATGTGTAGTTCAGTGGCAAACGTGAGGTAAAGCCTAAAATGCTCCAGCCTGAACAGAGGGTGTCGGAGAGAAGTAAAACGGCATGGAATGGCCAAACAGTACACTGACACCTGGATGATTGACTAGAAAGAAATAATGCTGGAAGTGCAGAGGCGTAGTAACCATTAGGAAGGGTAATACTGGAATAAAGTATTTCAGATGAAGCTGACTGTTGGCCTAACGCTCTGAACGCAATGTTTGTGATGTATTGTGATCAGTGTAAAAAGAAAATATAAATTAGTTATGAAGTAGAAGGTACATCCTTCTTGATTTCAGGGACAGTGGTCTTGATGGTACTGAGCAGCATCTGGTCAGAGATTTGCTGAATCCAGTGTCGGACAGCATACTCCTTGGTCCTTTTAGCTATCAGTGAGGTGTCTCCAGAGCCCAGAGGAGAATTCGAGCAGAGGAGTCCTCTCCTGCCGCCATCACTCAAGATAAGCAGAGTTGGCCAGCTGAGCTCAACATTATGTCCCCTCATCTTGAACTGACTTTTTAAAATTAACATTAAGAGGGGAATTTACTTGTCTTAAAATCAGGAACTGTGAACATCTCCAATACTGGTCCCTAAAGACAAACTATTGAAGTCATGATGACAAATACCAACAGAGCTTGAACAAAACAAAACCAGTATTACCTCATTTTACTACTACACAACTGACACACATAGAACATTTGTAATAATATATGTCACTACAATATTCATATTAAATACATTCTGTACATAACTTGTAATTTAAATTGCTTGTGATTCCTGGTTCCCTTGTAGTTGAATCAGGACACATATTCATTCATGCCAGTAATGAATACATATTGTTATTCGAAATTTTATCAGTGACTCTTTTAAGATATCTTTGTAGAGTGTTATATGTATGTGAGTGTCACAGTGTTGTCAAGAGTAGTGGATTAAATTAAATTGTTTATCTGTCTGTTGTTGTGACTTACACTTCACCATACTCATACCCTAGACACATAACGTAGCATCACACTATTCCAGAATAATTCTGACTGAGATATATAGATATGTGGTAGCAAGTAAGGTTATCTATAATACACTACTCTTAATAGATATAGATACCTTCACAGCTGATCTCAGTCAGTACACTAAGTTCCCTATAAGTATTTATAACATCCCACTTCACCACACAGGGTCAGTCCTAGAACTCTATATGAGAGGAAAATTTATGGAGGTTAGTATTTAACTAGAATTCTCAGAAGGAGGAGAATAATCGTCAAATTCGTATGAAATATTCAGACTCGCAGTCTCACTGTCGGCAGGTAGCCATGTCTAGCTGCGCGTGCATATAGCTGTGATGTTCTGACGACAATACTGCATTGTATCCTTAAACGGACATTGACACGTAAACCAGCAGTCTACGTTATTGATTAATTTATGCATGACTTATAAGGACTTATGTTCTGTTCCTATTTGAAATGATCATCCTGTGTGTACATGTGATTAAATATTACGGACTCAATCTGAAGGCATTAATTACTTCATTAATGTTGCTGAGTTCAAGTTACATGAACTACTTCTTCATACCATGCTACTGAGTTGTATGAACACCTTCACCCTAATTCGCGTAATACTAAACAAAGCACGATTAACAAGAGATCACTAAAGTAACCATACTCAGTGCATGATCTTCAACCGGCAAATAACTCAGCAACAGTTCTCCGTGTGCAATGAAGATCGTCCTTAAAACCAAACCAAATCAAACTATGTTCCTTGGGAGCTCAAGGTTATTGATTGATTGATTGTAGAGTTTCTTTTGTGTTGTACTGTTTGCCACAAATGTAACTGTTTATTTATTTGAACATGATACTGAACACAAGAAAGTAAGCAGAATATCGCTAACTCTGTAGTCCCGCCGGGCTGGGAGAGTGCTGAACCCACCACCTCGAAGAGGTCCACCTTACGCTACTGGCGGTCACCTTCCCCTGAACTCACATATGGACGTCACCATTACCATTGTCGGAAAAAGAACTCTAAATACAAATAACCTGCAGCTGACCACTGCTTTTATTTGAAAATAATTAAGTAGACTTCTGAGAGTGTACGAAGAAGAAGAAGATATTGAGCCTTCTTTCTTCCTTAGCATAGGTTGTCCATGTCTCGCTGCCATACAGAAGCGTGCTGGTTACACAGGCATTATATACCACAGTTTTTGTCTTCATTGTGAGTTTGGAGTTTCCCCCAAACACGTGTTGTTAAGGGGCGTACTTTATTAGAGTCAATTCAACATCGGTATAATACAAGTTAATTCTCAGGTATTTCCTACCAGGCGACTAATATTAGGTTGTGCGTTGAGCTGACAACATTATATGAAATAGATCGATACAGAAACCACTGCTGCAAGAGCATGCGAATGATTGGGGCAGGCGTCATGCTAGGGGAACAGCTACCGCTGGTGCACCATGCTCCGTAAGGGGCGCAAAGGAAAATTATTGTTGAGAGGCGCGCACGATCATTGAAGAATTCGGGTTTTCCCGATACAGTGTTCCTTCAGTTATCGTTGCGCAGGCTTTGTAAAAGAAGTTAGGTCCGATATGAAGGATGACGTCAGAGTGGAAAGTGTGACATCAGAGGCAGACGTTGGTCGGGCCGTGGAAAGACGTGGTGTTCGTTTATGTCTCCAAAATTCGCACATAAAAAAATTTGAGATTTTGAGGGAAGGTAGCCTATCAGGTACCAAAGATATAATAATTCAAATCACACATTGTGATGAAGAAACTTTAGGTAAATTCGAGCCCGACGGTACAATTCTGTACGGTATTCAGAATAGGGGTCTGTTGCGCATATTACATACACATATTTTTTGTATGGAATTATGCGACACACGGATTACTTCGTCTATTTAATATGGAAAATATATAGTTGTATTTATTTGGGTACGAAAATGCTTCCCTTGGTAAAGCTAGATAATCCATGATTGATTTATACGTTTGATTATATGGATGATCTCTCTTGATATTGATTCGGCGTATGAATAATTGAATTCATGTCAGTTCTCGTTTGTTAGGGCCAGAAAATAGATTAATTTTGCTTAGAATGTTTATGGTCCGAATTCATGTGTACTACTTGTCTAGTGCAAGAAGATTCAGTTTTATATTGTATATCTTTGTATGTTTAGGTCGGACTATATTCTTTGTGCCGGAATGTGGCGCAGGTATTCGTAGTCCTACTGGGTTGTAGAGAGTTCCGAAGAGGCCGGTCGAAATGGCCGTATGAGTGTTTTTCTAGGGCTGGTCCTGTTATGATTAAAAAGTGATTTGTGGATGATTTTTCCATAAAGAGGGAATGTCTCTGCGAGAGTATTGTGTCAGAGCTTCTTCTCATGTACTTTATTATGTTTAAATTCGGACTCCAGGTAAAGCCAGACCCTCTTTTCTTTGATGACCTTCATTCGGTTAGGTTTAGATGACAACCTAGTTCGAACGTCGTTGGTCGTCCATATGCACAGTTGAAGATGACAGGTTCCACTAGTATTCCTATCTACATGAAACAACACTATTAATGTAGAGCTAGATGGAAAACTCTATGGAGTTATATATATATATATATTCAAATGTTGAATTAACTTTGGCTTTATTATTATCCTTCTGTTGGACGAGTGAGTGAAACTCACAGAAGGTGGCCATCTTTGAAGTACTGTCATTATGTTGCATCACTGGCCTGAGAACAGAATCTAACTCTTATTATCAGACAGTGGATCGGAGATCTTACCATCAAGGAACTCCGTTATTATGAAATAACATTATTATTGTCAAGAAAAGGTTCTAGCAACGAACCGCTATTACTATTCATGTATGTACATTTACTGAGTATGCGACGACAGACAACTAGAACGTCTGCCTACTGTCGTCCCATAATATATATTCATATGCTGCCTGAATACATTTCTGATGTTGCTACTCAATTATGCAATATGATGATGTCCTGTCAACCATGTACTGTCATATGCAGATGTTCACGTCAAGTGTGTGTGTCCTTAATAAAAGGTGCAAAAAAACGTCAGCTGTAGTTCCAGCCATCATTGACTCGTATAAGAGTGTGTGAGTGCAGTATTATCTAGTGTCAACTACATAGAACAGTACACCATTCGCGTTGCTTCCACTCTCACACCACGTCTACATGACCAGTAGATACAGCGCTGCGCAAGGTTGGGTAGTTGATCAAGTTCCCACGTAGATTACATCTTTCAATCATACAGTGGTAACGCAGATGTCGTGCTCCTCCTGGAGCCTCAAGGGAAACCTGTTCCAGTATGACAAGTGCTGTCCAAAACATGAAAGTCTCTCACTGGGTCCTTTACAGTAGTGGTCAGGCAATACAGCGATATACTTTACAGGGTCATGAAAGAAGCTACCAGAACTGTGATGCTAGAGATTAATGCCTGAAACGTTGTGTGAACATTTACGGTTGGCATTAAGCTGTTACTTAAAATATGAGGATCATCCTGACATTGTTTTATCTACTCAATCATGTTGAGTGAATCCGTACGTCGGTCCATCTTGAGTGATTGCTATAACACAGACTAGAGAATTACACAACACAGAGGATATGCAAGTTATTGTGCAATCGTTAGTTATGTAATAATTAAGTAATAATAAGTAATGACATAAATGATTCAACTTCTTCACTTCCCGTTGTGCTCCGCATGGAGCACACAGCCACCCCTGGTGGTCACCTTGCTGGGAGCCTGCAGCAATGCATTCGTATGATCCTGCAGGATGACCATGAAAAAATTGGTCAGCGGATGGTTGTGAAGTTGCTCAACTTGGACATTTCATATTGGATCAGGACATCTTTTTTCATTTATTCTGCGATAGAGCCAAGTACCGCCGTAGGCCTATTTCACCTAATTGTTCCCCGCAACCGGCTATCGTCTCCATCTTTGGAAAAAAAAAATTCAACGAAGATTACTTCAAATTCCAATACAACATATATGCAATAACACTGTATTAAAAATAAAAACAATATCTATATTTATTGGCTAAATTTCGACATTAAACATGTTACAAAGAAACCTATTAATCTTAAGTCCAGAGGGCCCTTCTACAATGGCCCTCATCGGGCCCCGCGATTACTAAGGCCGACCCTAGGTACAGCACGTTCTAGTTCTCAAAACGAGTAAAAAGTAAAGGTAGTGCCATAGCCGATACTGCATAGGGGAGTGAAATGTTCGCAGAGACTTCTCACTCCTTGACAACATCTTAAGAAGCCTCGCACCGCTTTACTGCTTCTTAAGATGCTTCTTACAAGACATTGCACCCCTTTATAGTATCTAAGAAGCCTCGCACCTCTTTACTGCTTCTTAAGATGCTTCTTACAAGACATTGCACCCCTTTATAGTATCTAAGAAGCCTCGCACCTCTTTACAGCATCTTACGAGACCTCGGACCTCTGTATAGTATCTAAACAGCCTCGCATCTCTTTACTGCTTCTTAAGAACCTTCTTACGAGACACTGCACCTCTTTGCAGTATCTTAAGAAGCCTCGCACCCCTTTACAGCACCTTACGAGACCTCGCACCCCTTTATAGTTTCATAAGAAGCCTCGCACCCCTTTACTGCATCTTAAGAAGCGTCTTACGAGACATTGCACCCCTTTATAGTATCTTATCACAACGGGCTGATCACCCGTTTGCCAGTCACTTCGATTACGGAAACAACAGCAAATGGGTTGATTTGCCATTGCCCTAAAGACGTCACTAGGCGTGATGGGAAACAATGGCAAAGAAAACCTATCTGCTGTTGCCCTAAGACGCCACTAGGCGTAATGGCCACTGACTGCTTTGACGGTCGGTGGCTAAGGACGGAAGAAGAAGAAGAAGATAGTATCTTAAGAAGCCTCGCACCCCTTTACAGCATCTTACGAGACCTCGGACCCCTGTATAATATCGAAAGAAGCCTCGCACCTCTTTACTGCTTCTTAAGCAGCTTTTTACGAGACACTGCACCCCTTTATAGTATCTTAAGAAGCCTCGCACCCCTTTACAGCATCTTACGAGACCTCGCACCCCTTTATAGTATCTTAAGAAACCTCCCACCCCTTTACATCATCTTACGAGACACTGCACCCCTTTATAGTATCTTAAGAAGCCTCGCTCCCTTTTACAACATCTTACGAGACCTCGGACCCCTGTATAGTATCATAAGTAGCCTCACATCCGTTAACAGCTTCATCCTGTAGCTCGCAAAACATGTCAGAAATGCGAAAACGAGATAACAGTATTTCTTTTACAGGAAGAGAAATTTAAAAAAAAAATAAAAATCTTTTTTATATGTTTAGTTCATGTAGTGAACCCGGAAAATTGAAAACTCTTCCTTAGAGACAGATGGCCCGCACTGTTCCGTCGATTCAACTGCGTTTGTGGCTGCGTGTGTGGCCATCTTGATTGCCTCACGACAAAACAACTGACCTTGGTCCTGGGATTATGGGTTATCTCCCCTAAGGTTGCATCTGCAAACAAAAACAAAACCAGCTAACGGAAACAGAAAGGGGGAAAACAAAACAAAAACCCCGACCACGAAACACTGGACTTCTTTATCCCTTGTCAGTGCGGCTAGGTTCGTGAATCAACTGCGCATCAAAGGCGTGGAAAGTTCGCCAATGAAGATAAACAAAATACCTTGTGACGTCTGGAAAAAAAAAATATATATATATCAACAGCTCTAGCGACTGTGCAGTAGAAATTAAAAGAAGACGCGCAATTGCCTCACAAACTAATATAGATGAAAAACCTATGGTAAGGCACAAGCAAAGAAACAAAGTTAGAACAGATCAGAGCATGTATATTCCCAGTAGCAACATACGGCTGCGAGACTTGGACACTCAATAAAACAGTTGCAAAAAAGATTACATCATTCGAAATGAAATGCTACAGAAGGATGTTGAGAATACCCTGGACAGAAAAAAACACCAACAGAGAAGTACTGCACTCCTAAATGTAGAGGAAAATTGGCTCCTAAATACCATCGCAATCATCATCTCATCTCAACCCGTAACCCGTGATGGGTCGTTGGGGTGCCATGGTGGAAGCATCAGCAGACAGGGTCCTCCACTGCTCTCTATCCTCAGCAATGCGTACAAGTGTGGAAAAACCGTGCCCTGTCCATTCTTTGATGTTATCAGCCCAGGATTTTCTTTGCCTTCCTCTTCTCCGTTTACCTTCGACTGTTCCCTGGAGGATCGTTTTCGAAAGGGAGTCATGACGAGTTACATGCCCAAACCAGGCAAGCTTTCGACGTTTCACTACTGACAAAAGTGGTTCTTGGTGGCCTACATAGGTGTTTATTTTCTCTCTAACATAGACATTTGTTTTGTGCTCTTTATAGCAAATGCGAAAAATTCTTCTATAACATTTATACTCGAAAGCCTGAATCCTTCGCTCCGTATCTGCAGTGAGTGTCCAGCCCTCACACCCATACAAGAGAATAGATAATACAAGTGATTTGTATAATTTGATCTTCACAGGAAAACTGATGTTACTTTTCCAGATCACATTCAGCCTTGTCATGGCAGCTGAGGCCATCTCAAGTCTTGTCTTGATTTCTTTACTTGATCTTCCATCACTACATATAGTGGACCCCAGATATTTAAAGGTGTTAACTTCTTCTAACGTTTGCCCATTTAACGTAATGTTGGTCGGAACATGCTTCTTATGGCTATTTACCAATATCTTGCTTTTTTCTATATTAATTTCCATCCCATACGTTCTTGTTACTTTCTCCAGTCTAGAGGTAAGGTCTTGAAGTTCTGATTCTGTTCCAGCTATAAGATCGATCATCAGCAAAACGTAGATTGCAAAGAGGTCGGTCTCCAATCGATATGGTTGTTTTATAATCGTAGAGAGCCTCCTGCATAGTATGTTTTACATACATATTAAGGAGCACTGTGGACAATATAAACGCAATAAGGAAGCTGAAATTTTTCGGTCATATAAAAAGACATAATAGTCTGGAAAAATTAGTGACGGAAGTCATGGTCCCTGGAAAAGGGGTAAGGGGTCGAACTAGACGACGGTGGACCCAGGACATGACAGAGAGTCTGAACTTCTCTTTGGCTGACGCAGGTCGACTTGCCCAGAATCGTGATGCGTTCAGGGCAGCAGCAATGGAGACAACGTTCTGGAGAGAATACGTCACATGATGATGATGATATATATATATATATATATATATATATATATATATATATATATATATATATATATATATATATATATATATATATATATATATATATACGAGGCGTGTTCAAATGAAACCCGACCGTGCTGCGCCAAGTGGACATTCGTAGGAGGAGCATAATGAGGTCACATCTGACGTAATAAGCATATACGCAAGTACAAGTGTGTAAGTGTCCATTCTCCTAGTATTCATTGGTTGTGCTGCAGACCGTTAAAATAATGGCCGGTGTGATAAGGAATCCGTCCAAAAAATTCAAGTCACAGATTTCCGCCGGTACGGTTATGCTGACCGTATTTTTTGACCATGAAGGGCTTCTATTGGTAGACTTTAAAGAGCCTGGCGTGAACATCAATGCCATCCGCTACAAAGACACACTAGACAACCTGCATACAGCCATCAAGAATAAACGACCCGGCATGCTTTCGCGTGGTGTGATTCTGTTGCACGACAATGCTCGTCCACATGTTGCGAACATTGTGCAGGAAGCGTTAGCAAGGAAAAGGTGGGAAGTTCTGCCACACCCAGCCTACAGCCTCGATCTGTCACCATGTGACTTTCATTTGTTAAGACCCTTAAAAAATCTCTAAAGGGACAACGATTCGATTACGGTGCAGACGTCAGGGCCTCGGTGACCAAATGGTTCAATAAGCAACCAAAGTCATTTTTCTCGGACGGCATCCGCCGTCTACCCAAGCAGTGGGATGCGTGTCTGAATGCCTATGGTGACTATTTCTAAAGGACCCCAGTGAGTACTTGCTTCATAACAATTCCTGTATTTAATTCTACTACTCCTGTTTCATTTGAACACACCTCGTATGTACATGTGATATTGATAGAAGAAGCAAACAAAACAACGAATAGTTAAAATCATAGTTAAATAATGATACTCTCACCTGCCAAACAGTCCTTCCACGCCACCTGACACGCTCAACTATCACACACGCACACACTCATGCGTGTCGTTCAATGCGACTAGTAAGGTGTTGAGCATAAGGCTGGCAATCTCACCGTGTAACATCGGTTGCTACCGAAACCACTACTGCAAGAGCACACAATCAACTATCACACACACACACACTCATGCATGTCGTCTAGCGATACTAGTATGGTGTTGTGCATGAGGCTGGCAATCTCACCGTGTAATATAGGTTGCTACCGAAACCACTACTGCAAGAGCATCTGAATGCTTCATGCGGAGGCAAACCACACTGGTGGCCCCATGCTCCCTCAGGAGCGGAGAAGAGAAATATATATCTCCAAATGAGCCCACGTGCTCTCACAAACCATCCTTCACATAACAATAATTAAATAATAATAAAATGGACATAAAATAATATTCAACGCTATGTACAACAAATACTCTCAATAATGAGAATAAGCTACTTCCTCTCAACCGATCCACATAAACATTCGTTCCTGCACTCTGAACATGTTTAAGTGACGACTGGTGCGCCTGGCAACCAGCGTGTCGTATATGACCCCTGATGAGATTGGGAACTCATCACATGAAACACATTGTTACAGAAACAACCACTGCAATAGCATAAAAATGCTTCTTGTGGGCCTGTAATGGACACCAGTTGCATCGGTGTTTCCATGCTCCGCACGGAGCAAACAGAGAAACACCTGTCTCAAAGTGCCTTACGCCCCAAGGAGTGGCCTCGCGCTCTCCAGAAATCTAAATACATATTCTCACCTCACTCAAAGTAATCCACTACTGATATACAGTAGAATAATCAATAATCGTGAAATACACTTAATTACAATATCAAACAATAAAATAAAATTACTCTTGACTTAACAACTAGAACTAAAGTCATCACCACGTGGCCGCCATCTTGATAACAGTTAATATCATCTAAATTCAAGTAATAGATCGCTTTTCTGCCTGGTTTCATGTATGAAATAGTTTCATACTATATTTGCCTTTCTTGTCCGGTCTAATGATTGAAATAATTGCTACTAAAACTCTCACATCTGTGATTTGGACTTAGCGTGCCTAATAAAACCTATCCACGCATATTATTTTCACTCATTTATATTTCAAGACTAAATTATCAGGTCCTGGAAACACATCAATCTATTTATTTCATTAACCATTAAAACAGACACGCTCAATATAATTCTAAAGCTACAGGGAAATAATGGTAATTTCACTAAGAACTAATCTAATCTGCTTTTAAATCAAACTCACGTGTCATGTCTTTTTTCTTCTGCTACCCACACAGGGCGCCTCGTTTCGTTTTCTCTTATCTGGACTGATACTTGAAAAGGGCCGCTGCTGGCCATCGCATGCTTTATATAGGCACTAGGCTAATCACTCAACTTACTGCGCGGCGCGTAGTAATTGCGCCACGCAAATAACACTCGCCTTTATTGCTCTATTAGGCATGAAAACACAAATATGGCCCACAACTATCAAATATAACACACGACTATCAAATATAACACAATTATAGTTTAGGCTTTATTGTGGCCTAAACTAATATATCTTCTATCACTTTTCACATCCCAGCGTGCTGCGCGCACATCGAAAATATATGGGAGATAAATATGCCTTGAACATGAAGGGGGAAGCTGGGGTGTCTTTACGGCCCCAACACACACACACACATATATATATATATATATATATATATATATATATATATATATATATATATATATATATATATATATATATATATATATATATATATATATATAATCTTAGCCTGGGAGGGGTACACCAGCAAGGCTAAGTTGATAAAGAATACGCCGGTAAGACTAAGCTGTAATAAGGGGTACACGAGTATTATATGTTTGAGATGCACTGTTCTACATATCCGTCGAGAGGTCGACATCGGTAACAATCCTATACGTTCAGTCGACTATTTCACAGAAATAATAATGTAAAAGTAGGCCCCATAGCAGATAATGCCGTTGAGGAGTGAAATGGTAGAGACTTCACTATACCAGGTCCAGCTTCGAGATCCGCCATCCGCTTTAGTTGAAAAAAAAATCTCTCTAGCCATGCTCCAAGACCACCCATAGTACTAGATAATGACGTTAGCGTCATGCCCCAAGACCACCCATAGTACTAGATAATGACGTTAGTGTCACTGTTCATAAATACAAGGTATGTCACGTTAACCGGGGCAATTGTTCTGTGCATTGCATCTTTATGTTTCTGTTTTGTGCCTGGTTTTCCTCCTATCCGTGGCCCATAAAAACAGACAACAACTGACGGGGTTGTGAGGCAGCAACAAAAAGGATACGAAGAAGAAAACGACAGCATGAAGGATTGCAAGAAGAAACGACGACGGAAATAAAATGAGCGAATTAAATTCGTGACACTAATGGATAAAGACTGAATTCATCACGATGCTGGCAATGAAAATAACTTGAAAAAAGCTTGGCTTCTCTTCAGGACTGTTTATAGGGTTGCTGGTGCCCGACGGGCAACGTTAAGCTATGGCGCCCCTGTGTCTTGTTTGAAACACATTAATTCTGGATTTACAGCACTAATCAAAAGAATTTATGCTAAAAGCCCTTGACGCTGTCATGGAGCAGTCTTTCCTTTCTCTTCCTAAATCTTCCACATTCCTTTACTCAGTCCATCCTGTCACTGTTTTCTAGTCTTCCCTATGACCCCCTTCTTTTTTTTTCCTACGAGAACGCGAGATCAGGTGAAGTTCTTGTATTAAATTTCGTTAACAGGCCATTTAGATTCCGCAGGTAGGGTTTTGCGAAGACGCGATGGTAATGGTGGGTTTTTGTGGGTGACATCAATTAACCCGTGACCCATAGACGACCACCTATTTCCGGTCTTAAACTGTATTTATCAGAGGAAAATGTAACTTTACTTTACTCTCTTGATGAACACCGTGAAAGCAGCCTAAACTAAATTTTAAGTACATAAGACTTTTAAAGAATATACACAGATTGTACACAACTGTGTGTAAAGTCAATAACGTGCTTATGAATATATTCAAATATTCAAGTTCTGATTGTGTGAACCTGAAGTGATTTTGTGTGGTGAGTTATCTCCCAAAATTATTTGTTTAATTATTGCTTAATGATACAAGTGTAATTTGCAGAAGAAGTATGTGGTTGACTATGATAAGAAACATATGTTATGCTATTGGATTTAGTTCTTCCATATCCATTATGTACCTGTATAACATATTATTAATTTTCTTATATGATTTGCTTATAGTATTTTATTACTGTGCATTATTGCTTGCCTTATTAGAACACAACTCTGTTATGAGTATACATTATGAAAGCTGTTGTTCCTTGCTGAAAAATAATTAAGAATTAATTATTAACTAAAGATACACCAGACTACAAGACAGACTGTTGATTGTGGAAAATAGTAAGACATATTAAGTGTAGAGGAGAGACACTTGACTTGGAAGGATGAGGACAGAGCCTGTTAGACAATGGTCACTGAGATATATTTTACATACAGTGTACTGGACAGTCAAAGTCTTCAGTGGTAAGTGTGCCTATGCTCTGAGACCAAAAGTCTTCGGGGAGGAACTTAATACATGTAAAATCTCTTTAGACAAGAGATTAATGGTCCCCTTACTTTGTTCTCCAGTGCAGAGTGTCAGTAACATAGGACCTGGCTTCGACCTCCCTCAATTTTGCTGAGCCCAAAAATCAAGAAGGGACAGGGACTGAATCTTCACCCCTGAGTGTGAACCAGACATCCTTAAAGACACTAGTGCCACACAGGGCAGTCAGTCACCACCACGTGCTCTCATCAAGAAGTCACAGCAGAGTGTCCTCTCAGCCTACATCCTACAAGAACACTACGATAAGTATAATAAAGCGAAGGAAGACCACATACACCCATAGCCATCAAACGCTCAGACTTAGTCAGGGAAGAAAATAAGGCACCCCACTGGGACCTAGATTCCTGTTTATTTTTCAGATTTAAACGTCCATATTTTTTTTTTTTCATCAGATGTAAAATAACCCTTTGTAAATGTGATTCCCTTAATAAATAGCATATTGTTTATTTACTTACTACACGTCTGAGTCAATTTGATAAAATATCATAAGCCTGTCCAGGGCTCTCTTTTTGTGATTACTTCCCTTTCTTGTTTACTGTCCTTTTTTTACTGTCGAATTGTCAACATCGTGTGGTGTATGTTAGTTGTGGAACAAAGTCACGTGGGAGAACAACTTGTCTGATATTCTTATATGGTATTTAATTACCCTTGATTCCAGACAGTTAACCTCTTGGTTTCATAACAAATAACATCATTATTACAGTATTGCAAGAAAATCAATCTATATTCTTAGTGTTATAGTGAGCAGTTGACCTGTGTCGACCTTGCTCTCTCTCCCTACGCGTGACAAGTGGGGGCTCGCCTCGAGATTTAAGTATCCTAGCGCACAGTAGCTCTCGCTGGTGATACGAATAGCAAAGAGCTGAGGCATAAACCATTGCCTTTGCTCAAAAATATTGCTTTCTTCACCTTCTAGAGTGAGAATCTTTTTCTATCCCCTAGACTTTATCGTTGTAGCATCTGGACAGGATATTAAGAATTAATTGAAGCTAGTAGTGTGGTGGTTTTCCTTTTTCAAATAACTTTCTAAGAAGTTAATTTTAGTTAAGGAGTGAGTGAGTGTATGGAGTTAATGTGCTATTAGTCATATTCTATTCACTGACTAACATTATTGCTTTGGTAAAAAATTGTTCTTGTATATTGGGAGATAATTTACCCACAAGATTTATTCAGCACCAACAATGGCTGAATTAGCCAAAGTAAGATCTAGTTTAATGGAATTCGCTAAGGACATGGGGATGGTAGGTAATGAGTTAACGAGTTTCATTAGCGCCGAAATCGATAAACATCTTGACAGAGAAGAGAGATTAGAAAAGGAGCGAGCAGAGAGAGAAGCACAGGAGAGGAGAGAAATTCGACAAGCAGAGGAGAGAGAAAAAGAAAGGCAGCATGAAACTAGATTAAAGGAATTAGACGTAGAAGCTAGAAGAGTTGAAGTAGAGGCTAGTCCCAGTACATTAGAATCTTCTGGTGCCTCTCCTTCAGCAGATGGTAACACAATTACCAGTCATGCTACAGGAACTAATGCTATGTCATTTCCTTTAGAAATTTTCTCCAACAGCGCCGAGAAAATCGACACGTACCTTGATAGATTCGAACGATTTGCCTCGTCGTATGGTCTGGACAAAGATAAATGGGCGCTCAAACTCTCACAAGGATTGCGTGGAACAGCATATGAGGTGTACATGAAGTTGCCAATTACTGAGCAAAATAAATATGATACTCTAAAGAAGGCCCTTTTACAAAGATTTGAACTTAATTCAGAAGCTTACAGGAAGCAGTTTCGTCGGGCCAGAAGAGACATAGGGGAAACATTTGCACAGTTTGCATCTCGCCTCGAATCCTATCTGCAAAAATGGCGCACGTTAGGAAACTTTCCTGAGTCTCTGGAAGGGATTCAGGAAATGATTATTATGGAACAACTCAAGGACACAATGACACCAGATATGAGAAGGTTCCTAGCAGAGCATGGGGCCGAAAACCTTGAGTCGTTACTCACTCTGGCTGAAAGGTTTCAGGGAGCTTTGGCAGAAGCTCAGTCTACAAGACGGAAATATACTGATATGCCTGCAAAAGCATCTACACACCCCTGTTCCGACAATCACCCTAAATCTAGTGGATTTTCCCATAAAGCACAGAACACATCACAAACTTATAATAGGATAAAACAGGAGAGGACCTCTACTAACCAGGAGACGGGGAGGAAGTGGTGTAAGGTGTGTAAGACAAACACACACCACACTCAAGAATGTAAAATTAAACCCGCTCCTCAACATGCTGCATTCATACAGACAAAATCGCCAAAGAAGAATTCAATGAGGCAAACGAATAGCCTCAATCGACCGTCCGTTACCGACACAGTGAAGGTAAATGGACAGCACGTATTATGCCTCTATGACACGGGACTGGAATTTGATGCAGTTGTCGCCTCATCACTGGTAGACCCTGGCCAGGTAACACCAGACACTGTGGAACTTCGTGGAGCCACAAAAGGTGACAAGACAATGACTCTGCAAATAGCAAATATCCAGGTGGAATCCCGCTTTGTGTCAGGACAGATCAGAGCAGCAGTCATGGATGACCCAATCTATGACCTGATCTTGGGTTGTAGATACGTATTCCTAGGTGAACCAAAAGAACCTCTTGTTATTGCGGCAGTGACAACCAGAAGTAAAGCTGCGAGTGAACAGGAGCCAGCACCTGTGCAGAATCCCCTCCCTCAGGAGTTAAAGAATGCTCAAACACAGGATACAACTCTGGCCTCCTGCTTCAAGAAACTGCCATTTGCCAATACTCCCCTGCAGAAAGGAAACTTTTATATGAAATTGGGATTAATATATCGTAGAGCAGGAAACATAGGACTAGAACATGGGCAACTAGTCGTTCCATCTACGTACAGGAACCAAATCTTGGAGATGGGTCATGCACTTCCATTCAGTGGTCACATGGGTCAAAATGCCACCATGCAACGCATATCAGCCCATTACTATTGGCCGGGGATGAATGCAGATATCATCCGATTTGTTAAGTCCTGTGCCCAGTGTCAAAGAGTGGCACCTAAACATTGGACATCCCCAGCGACGTTAGGAGAGATGCCAATAATAGGAACTCCCTTCGAGAGAGTAGCTGTGGATATCATAGGACCTCTTCTGAGAACTAAAAGGAGGAACCGCTGCATTTTAACACTAGTCGACACATGTACAATGTGGGGTGAAGCCATTGCACTACCCTCATCAGACTCAGTGCATGTAGCAGAAGCATTAGTGAGTATATTCACCAGGCTAGGTTTTCCTCGACAAATACTTACGGATAATGGGTCACAGTTCAAGGGAAAGTTAGCGGAAGAGGTTTTCCGAGTATTTCGTACACAGCATATTCACACCTCGCCCTATCATCCTCAGTCCAATGGACAAGTTGAGAGGTTCAATGGAACTCTCATCACTATGTTGCGCAAATTGGCTCAGGAAAAACCAGAAACCTGGGATTTGTTTCTGCCTGCAGCACTATTTGCCTACCGAGAAGTGCCACACTCTTCGACAGGTCTCTCTCCCGCCACCTTATTGTTCGGGCGTCCAATCAAAGGACCGCTTGAAGCTCTTCTTCGGGCTATGACAGATGAAAGTGCAGACGACAGTATTGTTACGGCGTCAAAATATGTCCAGGAACTCAAGGAACGCTTAAAGGTTGGTTGGGAGATGGCATCAACAAACTTGCGACGAGCGCGTAGTAAGTATGCCAAACATTACAACAAATCAGCCAAGGACAGGGAATTGCATATTGGGGAGAAAGTACTTTTGTTGTTGCCCAGTGGCAACAATAAACTTCAAATCGGTTGGCAGGGACCATTTGAAGTGGTACAGAAGATTTCTCGTACTAATTATAAAATCTCCAAGAAGGGGAAACATAAGATTTATCATGTAAATCTTCTTAAAAAGTACGTTGAACGCCCAAACCCCGAACCAGCTCATCTTATGACCCTGGCGGTTGCCACAGAAGTGGATAATGAAGACAAAATATATGTTGAGTATCCGCTTCGTCCACAAGAATCGCACAAGGATGTGCAAATAAGCTCAACTTTAGGGAGTGCAGAAGGTGAACAAGTCAAACAACTTTTAGAAGAACACTCAGAAGTGCTCACAGATAGGCCGGGTCTGACAAATCTCGTCGAGTTTGAGATGAAAGTGACAGATCCAACTCCTGTCAGGGTGAAAACATACCCAATACCGTATGCAAAAGCAAGTGCATTGCAAGAGGAAATTGAGCAATTACTAAACGCCAATATAATATCCAAATCTGAATCACCCTATAGTGCGAGTGTTGTGCTCCTCCAAAAACCTAGTGGAGAAGCTCGTCTCTGCATCGACTATAGACGACTTAATGCTGTGACAGAGTTCCAACCAGAACCCTTACCTGACCCCAATGGACTCTTCACCAAATTAAGTAAGGCCAAATTCTTCACAAAAATTGACCTGAGCAAGGGTTATTATCAAATCCCGGTCAAGAAAGAAATTAGGCCGTTGCTTGCTTTCAGTACGTCTGAAGGACATTATCAGTTTAATGTTCTGCCATTTGGGTTGAGCAACGCTCCGGGTATCTTCACCAGAATGATGAGGAAATTACTCACCCCATTGCAAAATAATGCCATCCACAACTTTATGGATGACATATTAATATCAACGAGCACATTTGAGGAACATTTGGAAGCCCTCGCCCAGCTGCTCCAGCGACTGAAAGAGACGGGACTTACGGCGCGACCCAGTAAATGTTTAATTGGTTTCAAGGAGTTAGAATTTCTGGGACACACGATCACTCATGGCTGTATGTGGCCTGTGGATAAAAACGTTGAGAAAATAAAACAAGCACCGCGTCCTATTACCAAGAAAGACACCCGTTCATTTCTGTCCCTTTGTGCATATTACCAGCGCTTTATTCAGGGTTTTAACACACTGACCGCCCCGCTGACGGATCTGACCAGGAAAGGCCAGCCAGAGAAAGTAGTTTGGACTCCGGATTGTGAAGAAGTGTATGCTACACTTAAACATAAGCTGACATCACGACCTATACTGAGACTACCGGACCTAGCAAAGCCGTTTGTGCTGCGCGTAGACGCATGTAACATTGGAATTGGGTCTTCACTGATGCAGACAGATGATAACAATCCTGACTTGTTGTTTCCTGTAGCCTATGCCAGTCGTAGGTTAAACTCAGCAGAGAGGAATTATTCAACAATTGAAAAGGAGTGTCTTGCCTTGGTATGGGCGGTACAAAAACATCAGCCATATCTCTATGGAGTAAAATTTACAGTACAAAGTGACCATGCCCCACTTATGTTTCTAGCGGCGTCAAAGAAACTTAATGCACGACTCATGCGTTGGGCTTTACTACTTCAGCCCTATTCCTTCAAGGTGGAATACATCCCAGGGAAGATCAACGTGGGAGCAGACTTTCTGAGCAGGCATACGCTGGCAGAATTAGACACAATCGAAGAAACACCATCGGATTCAGCATCGCTGTCCGAGAGGATCGTAAAAGTAAATGAAGAGAGTGAAGTTTAGACGTGACGTTAGAATCATACGTGATAGAATGCACAGAGAAAGTTAGACTCGCGTTGTTAGTCTGACCACTAACTTAAATGGGGGGCTATCTGTCATGGAGCAGTCTATCCTTTCTCTTCCTAAATCTTCCACATTCCTTTACTCAGTCCATCCTGTCACTGTTTTCTAGTCTTCCCTATGACCCCCTTCTTTTTTTTTCCTACGAGAACGCGAGATCAGGTGAAGTTCTTGTATTAAATTTCGTTAACAGGCCATTTAGATTCCGCAGGTAGGGTTTTGCGAAGACGCGATGGTAATGGTGGGTTTTTCTGGGTGACATCAATTAACCCGTGACCCATAGACGACCACCTATTTCCGGTCTTAAACTGTATTTATCAGAGGAAAATGTAACTTTACTTTACTCTCTTGATGAACACCGTGAAAGCAGCCTAAACTAAATTTTAAGTACATAAGACTTTTAAAGAATATACACAGATTGTACACAACTGTGTGTAAAGTCAATAACGTGCTTATGAATATATTCAAATATTCAAGTTCTGATTGTGTGAACCTGAAGTGATTTTGTGTGGTGAGTTATCTCCCAAAATTATTTGTTTAATTATTGCTTAATGATACAAGTGTAATTTGCAGAAGAAGTATGTGGTTGACTATGATAAGAAACATATGTTATGCTATTGGATTTAGTTCTTCCATATCCATTATGTACCTGTATAACATATTATTAATTTTCTTATATAATTTGCTTATAGTATTTTATTACTGTGCATTATTGCTTGCCTTATTAGAACACAACTCTGTTATGAGTATACATTATGAAAGCTGTTGTTCCTTGCTGAAAAATAATTAAGAATTAATTATTAACTAAAGATACACCAGACTACAAGACAGACTGTTGATTGTGGAAAATAGTAAGACATATTAAGTGTAGAGGAGAGACACTTGACTTGGAAGGATGAGGACAGAGCCTGTTAGACAATGGTCACTGAGATATATTTTACATACAGTGTACTGGACAGTCAAAGTCTTCAGTGGTAAGTGTGCCTATGCTCTGAGACCAAAAGTCTTCGGGGAGGAACTTAATACATGTAAAATCTCTTTAGACAAGAGATTAATGGTCCCCTTACTTTGTTCTCCAGTGCAGAGTGTCAGTAACATAGGACCTGGCTTCGACCTCCCTCAATTTTGCTGAGCCCAAAAATCAAGAAGGGACAGGGACTGAATCTTCACCCCTGAGTGTGAACCAGACATCCTTAAAGACACTAGTGCCACACAGGGCAGTCAGTCACCACCACGTGCTCTCATCAAGAAGTCACAGCAGAGTGTCCTCTCAGCCTACATCCTACAAGAACACTACGATAAGTATAATAAAGCGAAGGAAGACCACATACACCCATAGCCATCAAACGCTCAGACTTAGTCAGGGAAGAAAATAAGGCACCCCACTGGGACCTAGATTCCTGTTTATTTTTCAGATTTAAACGTCCATATTTTTTTTTTTTTCATCAGATGTAAAATAACCCTTTGTAAATGTGATTCCCTTAATAAATAGCATATTGTTTATTTACTTACTACACGTCTGAGTCAATTTGATAAAATATCATAAGCCTGTCCAGGGCTCTCTTTTTGTGATTACTTCCCTTTCTTGTTTACTGTCCTTTTTTTTACTGTCGAATTGTCAACATCGTGTGGTGTATGTTAGTTGTGGAACAAAGTCACGTGGGAGAACAACTTGTCTGATATTCTTATATGGTATTTAATTACCCTTGATTCCAGACAGTTAACCTCTTGGTTTCATAACAAATAACATCATTATTACAGTATTGCAAGAAAATCAATCTATATTCTTAGTGTTATAGTGAGCAGTTGACCTGTGTCGACCTTGCTCTCTCCCTACGCGTGACAGACGCCATGGACCATCGCTCGAATAGCCGGTACCTAATTCCGATCCTGATTCTGTTACTACTATCAACAAAATCAAACAAGATTCATCTCATAATTCTAACGAGAAGATTAATAAGACCTTCAGCAGGGCAGTGGGTGGACCTGTAAAGCTTATATCTGATTCATCGCTGTTTCTAACTTCAAAATTTGAGCCGAACAGGCTACGCCTAATCCAACAAAGAAATTTTTGTTCCCGACACGCTCGTCACTATTCCGAGCTTTAATACACTAAAAAAAAAAAAAAACCAACCGCCATGTCCCCTCCCTCCAGAATCCGCTGTTCAAGGTCTCGAGAGTTGGTCTACTTCTCAGCAAAACGTTTCTCTCTATTTTTAGCAACATGTTTAACAAGCTAAATACTGTTGCATTTGTTCTGTTTCTTAAACTTAGGACACCGCCTTGGCACTATTAGCTTACCTCTTCTGTTTATTCTTCTGCTTGTTATTCGCTATGTGTGTGTGTGTGTTATCAACTTTATTTTTGGTTGAAGATCTTAATCATCATCATTATCGTTTCCTGTTTAACTCCTTATGGAGGATGGAACCACCACTGAAGGAAACCTACACGAAAGCACACACTCTTCCAGCGTTTGTTTATGTCGCAATATGTTTTACATGGTATGGTTGCCAGCCACATGTTCAGTCCAAAATTAGTCGCCTTTTACGACATTTCATGGTGCGGTAATCCTATTCGATCTTTGTCTAATTGCAGACTCGAGGGAACTCCACCGTGTCACGGAATTGCCTCCCCTGCTTTGCAGTAGTGGTCCAACAGTGGCCAAAACTCAAGAGTAACTTGGCACTAGATTAATCTTGGCAGAGTTATAGATAGAAGGGTAATGACGCTTCTACCGCAAGGCAGTTTTCATAAGATATTTCAGAAGTCCAGAACAATGCTGCGTTGGGCAGAGCAATTGTTAACTTATATCTGATCCGCCGCCTTTTATGAAGAATTAAGCAATTATTAATTTCAGCTCTGTCGTAAATTTTAGATAAGTTAGAAGGTAGTTATGGTCCCGTCTGAGCAGAGGTGATAGTGGTAAATATGTGAGAATAAAGGTGTAAGAAATAGATTTCACGAGTGAATAGTTAAGGAGAAGATCTGTCTCTGGACTGAATAGTTCTCTAGTCCAGCCTATCTATACGACTATAATTTAGTGTAAGACAATCTTTCAACCCCTTATATCTAGAAATACAAGTTAAACTAAACACACCCACCCACAATTATGTGACAACAAGACACACAAACGTGAAAAACTATGGTTAATTGGGTATGGGTCTGACCAACACACAAAGTTAAGTTCTTTTTGTTGTTTATTATCATTAAACTTTTTACAACATCAAACATATAGAGAAATCAATAAATCATGTTTACAGACATACGAAAATAACCGAATAAGAGCCCTCCCCTTTGTTGAGAATGGATCCCAAAAGAAGTTACTAACCCAAAGGTCAAAGATAAGCACTAGGTTACAGAATAGACTATGAAGAACAAGTTCCCCACTAAATTACTGCTCAGTAAAGTACTCAAGTTTAGCGAAATAAAAAAACGAAGTTAGTACAATGATTGAAACAAAGGAAAATATCCCCTCTCTCTCTCTCTCTCTCTCTCTCTCTCTCTCTCTCTCTCTCATACGTGGCCACAAACAATCTCGTTTACCGTCTCGTGGTGTTGGTATCCCTTGAAAAGATTACAATAGTTCCTGAACCTATACTGTCAGGTGGGTTGCCCAAATATGGCCCCAGTCCAGCCTATATATCGAATAATAATTGCAAGGTGGACGCCAAATTTGGTGGTTTAATTTTTCCCTGGATGAAACAAGTGTTACCGCGAATAGTTACTGAAGCAAGACGTGCTCTGGACGTTCACAGTTGCAAAAGGAGAAACGTAATTCCCGTATTGCTAAGCATCTGGTTGCTAAGACAAATGTTACAATATGTAAAAATGATGATGATGGTAAATCCTATCGGCTGGCACTATGGTGAGTGCCGATTTTGAAACAGCGTAGTTTTCTGGATCACTCCGTTGCTACGGCTGTCAACCGTCAGGAATATATGTTCTTTCGTATGCCCAGTGGGCTGGAAAAATTTAATAAATAATTAGGGGTAAGGTACAGTCCAGTTAAGATTTTAAAATTAATGTTTATTTGTCTCTTGGGCCCAACCGGGTTCACGAAGGAACTTGGGACTTGTAGCCACGAAGAAGACACCATTAGTCCTTCACTGAAGGAAGAACGAGGACCGAACTAGCGCAAAAAATCGAAGATTCAAAATAATAATAATCGTAAGACCGCTGGCCGCTGGTTTTGATCAGGTGCTATATTAGGAAGAAAAGAACATTTATGAAAAACTGATACTATCCTATCCACCGGTAAGTTTTCCGCTATGGCATGTCGGGAAAAAGGGTGTGCGCCCTCCCCCGTTATTGCCCGCGAGAAATGAACAGCGCACAAAGTCAATTATTATTTAATTTATCTGTCGCGAGAGGGTAGATGGTTATAGAATTTGATAAGATATCCTGGACATAAAGGTGTATCAGATGATACCAGGATAGTGCCAGATAAGAGTCTGGTCTTATCAGTAATACCCCCTTCTCTGAAAAGAGTAAAAGTGAATAGACAACAAAGGTATGGTCAAGCTGTATAAGTTCCCAGAGGAGATGGTAATGTAGTACTATGAGTCCTTATTTGCTACCTCTCCAGATCCTCCTCTGTTAATATGGTAGTTATTATTGTTATTAACTCTGCTAGGGGTAATTATTTAATTAAATTCACCAACAAGGACTATAACTTAACTTAAATAATTTAAGTAAGTCTGCTGGTAAATATTTACAATTTGTTTGGACATTTACTCTTTTCTGTTTGAAAAGTTTTAAAAGAAATCATTTACAACATTAAATAAATAATAAAATGTTCAACAAAGTCTTTCACTGAATTAAGATGTCTATCCCTATGGAGAGGGTCTTGCTTGAATGGTCTCTCTCTGATTAAGTAATATTTGTTAATTTCACAGTTCTGATTGAAGATCTACACTGCTATAGTCATCACAAAATGTTTTATTTTATGTTTGGTGAACTGGGATATGCTGTACAGTTGCCTTTGTAGGCAACTTATCTGAGTCACTGAAGGTGGCTCCCTCTGATACTGGATAGAATTAATTGCTGACATTCTTCCAAGTGGTATACACGAGATGTCTGGCCCTCTGACATAGACCGGCACTGCATCCGTCGTAACCTCAGTAAGAGATGCCTCTTGTATATTTGTTAGGTTTACAGGATAAAACCTGAAACGAAGTTAAATGCAATCCCTGTATTTCTCAATCAATTCAGTTCACTGTAATCATAAATTTCTTCTACACTTTTTTTTATAATCCTTTTCCCATGATCCGCCTCTCTACAATAATTTGGTCGTGAATAAAACTACTAAGTAATACATCAAACTAAACAGTAATCCAATTCCTTTCACCCTTCCTTCTGTTCCTGGTATGTGTCTCATTCCATTAAGAAATACTTCTTTAAATACATTTCCAAACTTACAGACACACTTTGGCCATCATTGTCAAGTATTTTGAATATTTCCCAAGGCTGGCTTTGGCTCCAGAATTACAAACAAGCCTGTAAGTTCACCAGCAACACACTGTAATTTTCTAACACATCTACACACTTCCTATCGTCCAGGTGGATTAATCACTAGAAATACACATAATATTATACATATATATATATATATATATATATATATATATATATATCTATATATATATATATATATATATATATATATATATATATATATATATATATATATATATATATATATGTATATATATATATATATATATATATATATATATATATATATATATATATATATATATATATATATATATATTCGTTCTTACCCTCAGGCACACACACAGTCGAGCTGTTAATGGCTGTTTAAGGTCTGCTTTCAAGTACAGTAGGTAAATCGCTTCCACTAACACTTGCTTTTTTTTGTCGCTCGCTGTCGCTTTCAAATATTGTGACTGACCTGATTCTGTTAGACACGCGCTATAAATAGTGTGTCCTTGAGCGTCCGAGGTGGTTCCCCAACGAATGTGTTTTGTGTTAAAAAAATATTGGTAAATTTTGCCTATTGTGCAAATCAGGAAAACTAAGATTTTATTTATCTAAGTTATTCCTGGAGCGATTTTGTTCATCTAAAGTTTAAAATACGCCCTATATTATTCTACATATTTCTAGTAAACAACCTTTTTTTCATTCCTAAATGCATTTTATTCTATGCGTACGTTACACAGCTAAATAATGGACTAACCTGAGGCTTCGATGCATTCAACTAGAGATCTCTCCCGTCCTATATCAGTATTTGTAAAAGTATTACTACTTACGGGTATAGCAACATCCTTAATTTCGTTTTGGTAGCCTCTTCCAGGTGGTACTTCTTTCATAATGATGTAGTTAATTGTCCTCCGATACTTGTTTGCACATATTTGGACTTCCATTCTATTTATCCAAGGCTGTAGTAAACACGGCATAATGGAGCGTTCTGATTGGTCTGTGTATCTTGCAGTTCTTACAATGTATGGCGCGCGGTGTTGTCAGAGTTACGCAGAATTGATGTTGTGAGACAGACTTCACTTCACGACATTATCCATACGCGCACTTTAACAAAAATCGCCTGTCACTACTAGCTATTTGTCGGCGTCCATTATTTTGTCACTTGACATTAACACTAGTCACTTATATAATTTCACACAATGAACTAAAAAAAATGTGGCTTGTTTTTTGAACCATATATTGCGAATTCTATTCTGTCACTCATCCGTCACGCGTAATAGTCTCAGTCAGCTAAACCGTATCTTCTTGTGTAAGAAAGTGGGTGTTGGAAATTACATTACACTGAACGACTGGCAAGAAAATATCTACGCGTTACGTTATTTCACTACTTTTAAACGCTAGGGAATTACAGTGAATTAAAATGTTAAACTTAACACGTTTAAACACTTAAGCACAATTTCTATTACCACAAATCAGAAAATGAAATCCACACGAGACAATTTAACACATTTAGCAAAGAATGGTTATAGTCTGGCGTGTTTAGATTATCCAAGAATTTCCGAGCGACTCTAGTAACTGAATTTGAGAGAGCGCGGTATATATACAGATCATGGTGTTATTATCACTAGAAGGTGTTATAATTCACACATTCTGTATAGCAGAGAAATCAGGAAACTGCGTTACCAGGATCAAAGGTGTGTTCGTTCATTCTACTCAGCGATGCTGACCGACATCAGAAGACTTAGCCGTGCAACGGGCCTCTCTTAGATTACGTCCCCTTACTTACTTACATAGTCGTTCCCCTTCTACCGTGAGGTGTAGAGGTTTGGAAGAGAGAGCGCCAGACTATCCTATCGGCTGTCTTCCTCCTGGCCTGGTTCCATTCTAGTCCTCGATCCTTCAAAGATTGTCTAATGTTGTCCTCCCAGCGGACTCTGGTTAGATTACGTCCCCTTTCGCAGATCAAACATTTACCTCCCCCTGAAACGTACGAACATCAAAGGTGGTCGGGAAAATGTTATCGCCCGTGTATCTCTTCAAACAGTCCGTCATTTCTCCGCGCATCTGTCTAATGACCGATAATTGGCAAATCAGCTCGCGTGAGAAACTCAGGTAAACAAAAGTGATTCTCTCCCCTGTTAAGACTGGCAGGTTGCGAAAAGTTGGTAAACAACTCTGTTGTTATGTTCTCAGAAAAAGGGTGTGGATTCAAGGGTGAATCATACAGACAGAAAATTGAGTGGTTTGGCTTAGCCAATTGTAGACACTAAATGGGAAAGCAAAGGCTGTCAGATTACTGTATCAATATTTCCATTCTACGTCACAAGCTCGTTCAAGCCCCCACCCTGATTTACTCAGTGGAATTCTTATTATTATGGTATAGCTCTGTTTAGAGTGTATTTAGTAAATTGACTTAAACAAACATGCAGTATATTGAAAATGATTAAATCGACGTTAAATTTGTATATTTACAAAAAACAGATTTAATAATCAACTAAGTTTAACAGTTTTAAAAATTTGAATAATCTGTGTCAGAAAATAATCATCATCGAGCGATGGTAGTGTTTATGAAAGAAAGTCACGTGGCAGCTTTTAGGCAGCTGCAACTGGTAGTTTCTTCTCCCGCTGGGGTTTTTGGGTTATGTGCAGATAGGTCAAGATTAAAGGCGCAGCACGTTCCAAGTAAGATCAGAGAGTAACTGCAAAGCTGGTCCCGTGTCTCTAAGACCCTCTGATGATGGTGTTTAGTTCTACGTCAGTCCACTTCTACCTTCACTTGGTTCCAGAGATTAGTATTCGCACTGATACCACCAACTAGTGTGGAAAAAGAATAGAAACAAAACGCTCTCATGAGTATTGCGTTTCCCGACACATACTTATGTGTTCCCATCTTCCTATTCCACCATCCCATCTACCTCAGAATTTACCCTCGATGAGAATTAAGCTTAATCCCTCGAGAGAAAACTTTCTTTACATTTAAATTGAATAGCTTTATATTTACTTTACATTCAAACAAAAAAGTTAATAGTATAGATAGAATATGTTTACATTTACATCTCCACTGGTTGAAAAATGTTCACAATAAAGATTGAATATATTTTCATTATTAATCTACACTGGTTGAAAAGCTTGAAAACTTTCATTAATTTTAAAGTGACCATGTTTACATAGACATTTACTCTGGTTTATAAATGTAAGTATTATAATTAGAATGAACCTAATTTCTTTCATCTTTCCCTCCCTGCTCCATATGGATATTGGGACTACCTGTGCTTTTAGTTCTCTTTAAGAAACAAGCAATAAAGCAGTCACCAGCCCTTGCAGTGGTGGTTCATGAAATCATCATTCAATATGCTGAGGTTACCAGCTTGAAATGACTTGGACATCCACTAGCAATTTTCACATAGTAACATTCACATGGCAATATATATATATATATATATATATATATATATATATATATATATATATATATATATATATATATATATATATATATATATATATATATATATATATATATATATATATATATATATATATATTAGTTCACATGTTAGTAATGAAAAATATAGATTGTAAAATGCACAACGTACGCCAATCTTGGCTCACAGACTGTTTGCTCAGAGGAATAAAGGCACTGGAACAGGCCTCTTACACGTGTTCTTAGGGGTCGTTATTTTAACAATGAATTTCCACTTTGACTCTTTGCTTTAGATTCCTCAGATTCCGGGGTCCCTGCTAAATGTCAGAGTTTATTCTGGGCTCTGAAGTCCTAAAAATTGCTCAAACAATGGTCCAGTTCCCACATAGGAATCTTAATTCTAGGCTCTGGCAAGGTTGTCGTCTTGGCAAGCGATTCTCACAGTGAACTAGACTTGTAAAAGTTGGCAGACTATATTGCAAGTCTTCCCCCGCATTTGATTCTTACGAGGCTAAGCAGAGCACCAATCATTTCAAACATGCGTGTTCTGTGGGGTAATTTCAAAATAATTTCAGCCTGAAATAATGTGCGTGGTGCAAAAGGTCACCTCTCCCATATATGGAAGTGACACGTCCATACACTCTCTCAGCAATGTGTGTAAGATGTAACATCTTACTTTCTCATAAAGTAATCTGTTCGTGAAAGTCGGACAGGAAACGATTATGCCATTCATGTCTGTCCATAAGGTGTCTCCCCGTAGTAGCTATCAAACTTTCAGCGTATTACAATCTTGGCGAAGAACGCACCTTGGCCTTATCAGCGATTAAGCAATTTCGCTGGGCAATTTTAGTGTTAATCTGTAGTCTGATGTCGGACACACCCGAGATTAACCAACATAGTTGTAGATTACTATTATCTCATCCGTTCCTTCCCCAACAGGGATGAACGGGTAACCAAACAGACATGATTACTTTCACTGAGAGGAGTGTAAGAATGTTGAAATTAAAAAATATCTACCACATAGCAGAGAAAGAAAAAGGTGGCGACCCAGAAATTCCAGGTAATCAGTCTTCACTTCAATTGAAAATGAGTACTGCCGTAGTGGAGAAGAGATCGAGAAGAAGTCGCCCCAATCCATCCTGCGACACACGGGGCAAAAATCTTAATGGTTGACTCAGAATTTCTCAACCGTGGTTTCAAGGAACCCTAGGGATCCGCGAGAGGTCGTTAGGGGTTCCGCGAAAAGATGGTTACTGAAAAAAAGAAAAACGTCGCTTTTTTTTTAACATTCCGCGCCGGGGGATGTTAGCTCTCGCAGTGGTTGGAAGTGCCCGAGGGGCCCGGTATGGTAGTGCGCAATATTTCATTAGCATCTTGTAGAGTAGAACTTTGTGTTAAGACTTTTAGGCCTACTTGAATAAGGTAAAAAAAAAAATCACGTTGGAAATTTAAAAAACGGAAACACTTAAATTTCTTCTCCCTACAATAATGACTTGTAATTAGAGCTAATATCCTTCACGGAGAGAAGAAAACACGCAAAAAGAGTAGGCACATAAGAAAATATAATAAACATACTCATAGAAAAAAATAGGCCTCTACTCAAAAGAGCATTGCCAATTTTTATTGTGTTATTATATTTACAACTTAATGATCCCGCTAAGGTACAATGAGCTCTATATATAATAATATCTATGCAGGGGTTCCGTGAGACCTGAAAGTTATTTCAAGGGTTCCTCCGGGATAAAAAGGTTAAATAAGGCGGCTCTAGAATAACCTAAGACGCGTCAACAGTGAGAAATGCAGTCAGCGACCCATAGCTAGACTGCTTGCGTCGGGGTCAGCGAACCAGAGCTGACCAAGACCCTACTCCACCTCCAAGTGGTGGTCCTGGAAACAGGCTGCATCACTGCAGTCTGGCTGAGTGAGTAGGGATCGAAGAGGGAAGGCTAACCCGGTCCCAAAAATGCCGTGCTGAAGTCGGATGTGTCGGCCAAAAGGCGCAAATATCGCAGCTTCGCTGTAAACGGACACAACGCAACCGACGTCCTTTTCAGGACGAACGAAGAAGAATAACTTGCATTTGATTTGTTCGCCTCACCTAAATGCAGAAACTACAACGGCTCTTTGATTGGATTGTTTTTCTTGACGCTACGAATTGCGACAAAGCTAGAACAATGTCCCAAACTTTTGCGTACAACGACACCAAGTTCTGTGATCTTGTTCAAATTGTTGCGTACAACGACACCAAGTTCTGTGATCTTGTTCAAATTGTTGCGTACAACGACACCAAGTTCTGTGATCTTGTTCAAATTGTTGCGTACGTCACCAAGACAATTTGTGTACAACGTCACCAAATTCTGTGATCCTTTCGCGTGTAAAAAATTTAATTTTTATGTGGCAGGCTCGGGACAGTTCGCTCGAGGTTCCTTTTTAATTCTGATAGTTGAAATGTACCACAATAGAGGGTCGTGTGCAAAATTTCTGCTCCCTAGGTCATCTAAAACCTAGTGAACCAAGAGCTCAAAGATTTGAAACATCCAAACAACGCTCATATAAAATTAAATGAAAGTGTTTAAATGAAGCGTACTGGGAAGCTTATGTTATCGTTCTGGAGACAAGTGCGTCGTATTGACTATTGTGAGACATAGTTAACTTCTTCATCGTATCGTTACTGCATTCATAAACTGATTTCATCTAATCTTAATCGCTCTCGCTTTGAACTCGTTTCTTCTCTTTCTATGCTTCCAGCTTCCTCTTTTCGACCGTCTTCTTGTCTTTCTTCTTTTCAATTATTGCCATGAAAAAAAAATGCACCCGATGATCTGGCCCAGATGCCTCCATCTCTTGAACAATTAGTCATGATGTAAATGGCAGTCTACCTACACGAGAATTAGGTGAAATGTTAAGAGCAAATAATTTTCCACGGGGGCAAATTTTTTGCACACATTTTAATGTAGTTATTTTACACAACCCTTGTGTCTGCGAAAGTGTACAATGACGCACGTGAAGATTTGAGCGCTCCAGTCAGCGAGTGCTGTTCAAATTTTCGCTTCAACCGTCCTCTGAGGCGTTCAGTAGAGCAGCTGTGCTCCAAAAATAAGCAAACTAAGCACAAACGGCGATCTCTGTTTCTTATGGTTTCGTAGCAAACAATTAAGAACGCTTGGTTTGCTTGGACCATTTCGCTCTCTCAAAAGAGAATCAACGCGAGCATCTGAAACTAATTGTTTCTCAACCTTTTAGGAAGTGAGGACACATATGCGATGTGTCGTTACTTTCTCGGACCATTTCCCTGTGCCAGCTGCCCCCTTTATCAGACTGACGTCGGGCTCAGTAGCCCTAGTAAAACAACAACAACAAAACAACAACACGTGCATACTCAAGCTAGCATTAGTTATGCTATAGATTGTTATACATTTTAATTTTTAATAGCCTCCTTCAGTCATAACTGACTTCAGTCATAACTGACTTCAGTCATAACTGACTATAGGGATGCACCCCTGAGGTGATAGTCCTCAGCTGCTTTTGTTTTCCTGGTGTACCTTTCAGCGTGTTTTTTTTTCTCTTCTGCTTGTTGTGAGAGCTCCTTTTCGCCCAATCTGAGGTGTCGCCTTAGGGAGCATCGCCACTTGGTAAGATCGGCAGCTTCATCTACCAAGGCTGCTGGATTTATGCCCTGTGCCTTCATGTATCTCTTGCACACATCTAATACCTCAGCCTGGCTGATCTTTTGATATCTACCAGTTTCTGTAGACCAGTGTTTCTCAAGCGGTGTGCCGCCGGGATTATCAAAGTGTGCCACAACAGTTTTGTAAATTTAGTACATGAAGTATATTTTTAGTGATCATGTAATATAAAGGTGAACTTACAGCTTGAATTCATTCAATAACAATAGAAGCTATTAACTTCTTTGAACAAAAATAGATGTACTTCAAAGTTATTTTAGACAATTAAAAGAAAGTCTAATTGAGAGTTTTCTAAAGTACCCACAAATTAGTGTATTTAATTAGTATATCACTGTAATTTTTTATTCAGGCGCGGGGTCAAATAGGTGTGCCGCAAATTTTTAGAAAATTGAAAAGTGTGCCGTGAACACGAAAAGAGTGAGAAACACTGCCGTAGACAATATCTTTGGGAATATTTTCTGAGAAAAATGCCCCCAAAAATTGCCCAAACATATTAGTCGCCTTGCACGACATGCCTGAGCCAGCAGTAGTCCTTTCTTTGTCTCATCCAAGACGCAAGGAAACTACACGTGGCAGCTCCTGTTTAATCAGTGTAAATGGATACCTGACTGTCCCATTCAGTTAGGGAAGGCAAAAGCAGCGAGATAGGGCATTGATCACCACATCTCATAAACATGGACCTGCTACAACACATTCTTTAACATTTCCCTCCTCTAAGGCAGTATCTACTATGGTACTACATTTACCTTTACCCCAAATAATCACTCATTTACTTTTAAATTATATATACCCTCATACCAGGTTTCTTAATTTGGGGTCGACGGACCCCTTAGGAGCTCATGAGCGGATTTCCTTGTACATAACCTAAACATCTGAAATGTTGTATTCACCAAACTTTTCACTTGGAAAATTATCACAGATTTATGCATTTAAGAAATGCATTCTTTTTGCAGTACATAAATATTAGACAAACATAAAGGTATGTTTTCAGGCACTCGTAAGAAATAAAGAAGTAGAACACTAGACAACAGAAAAACAACAGACGTGAGTGGCTTACCCAGGACTCGAAACCCGGACCTTCCCTGCGACAACACCGACTAGCTATGCAAGCGAATCACACTATCCTCCCGGCCATCTAGGCATTACCAAAAAATGATGCTTCGATGACTGGTCATCGGTGCGAACCGCAAGACACAACACCGGAAGTTTACAATGGGCAGCCCAGCCTATTAATGACGCAATCACTTCTGTTGTTCCCCTATTATACAGTACAGGTCAGTCCACTCAAGACAAAGACCTTAATACTGTGTCTAGTAAATGATAGTAGACTTAAGAACAGTAAGTATAGAACAGATGGTAGATTTTTGGTATTGTATATGTTTATTCTTTTTGCAGATTGTTTTTGTATTTTATTATGACTATATGTTTGCTTAACGAGTTTCTTTATAAGAAATATAGTATCTGAAAAGGTGATTGAACTAACAAGAAGAGACATGGTCTGCAACCAGACGATACAGCAAGGCTTCAACACCCAGCCCCTGCAGACCTTAGTAGAACAGTCCCAACTAAGATGGTTTGGCCATGTTTGCAGAACGGAAGATGATTGGCTACCACGACAAATATGGGAAATCAAGAACCAGGGATATAGACCTCCAGGACGACCCAGAGTTCGCTGGGAGGACAACAATAATCAATCCCTGAAGGACTGAGGACTAAATTGGAATCAGCTCAGGAGGAAGACAGCCGAAAGGATAGTATGGCATTCTCTCTGGCAAATCTCTACACCCCAGGGTAGAAGAGGAACGACTAAGTAAGTAAGGAATAGTGCGCAAACATTTTTATTACGCGGTTCTATTTACTTTTATTTACACCCTTTTATTTAACTTCACTTGTATGTCACTTTGATATCACTTTAAAATCTTGGAATCGATTTTTCAATCCCTTCCAGATGAGCAATAGCTCTGAAACTTGGCATAGTTGTGTGTTCCCGATGAAAATGCAATAATCAGTCAATTATTTAATATTGTAATTATGACATTATGAGTAATTAAAGTTTCTCGTAAAGAAATGTAAACAAATCAGGGGCCATAATGAAGTTAATTAACAATTTAAGAGTACGTGGTGTGCTTTAATTTGCTTTTTGTCAATTTGATGTTACATTTTTTGACTGCAAGCTATAAACTTCTTGAAACATTATTTTTGGATTTTTAGTGCCTTAAAAGCGTGTGTTTAAAATATTTCTTTTATGTTTTTTTATTTGCTGTAAGAAGACGTCCGTAGCCTTCACCGGACAATCAAAGGGGTCCGCAGCCTTAACCGGACAATCAAAGGGGTCCGCAGCCTTCACCAGACAATCAAAAAGGTGCGTAGCCTTCACCGGACAATCAAAGGTGTCTGTAGCCGTCACCGGACAATTAAAGAGGCCCGCATTCTTTGCCAGACAATTAAAGGGGTCAGAACCCTTCACCAGATAATCAAAGGGGTTCATAGCATTCACCGAACAATCAAAGGGGTCCGAAGCCTTCACCAGACGATCAAAGGGGTCCGAAGCCTTCACCAGACAATCAAAATCCGAAGCCTTCACCAGACAATCAAAGGTTTTCATAGCCTTCACTAGACAATCAAATGGGTCCGAAGCCTTCACCAGACAATCAAAGTGGTCCGAAGCCTTCACTAGACAATCAAATGGGTCCGAAGCCTTCACCAGACAATCAAAGGGGTCCATGCCACAAGAAAAGTTAAGAAACCCTGCCTCAGACGGATCAGCGGTTAACAAAATGTCTATGCAACATTTCTCATTGCAGCCTGTGTGGGCGTTTTCTCATGACCTTGTTGTCCTAACACGTGAGAGCGCGCCATTTGGAGTCTGCGCCACTCGATGCGACGTTGGAGTTGACAGGTGTGCGATTTCTTTGACAAGTAGACTCACTCAGGCACAGCCTCATCCCTTGTTCTTAAGTGTGTACAACATTATGTATGCACACACTTTATGCACGCACATAATGTACACATATACGTACTTAAAATACGCGTAAACACTTTTTAACATACAGTTTATGTACACTGCGCTTAACGAACACACATCTCATGTGCACATGTGCACTTTATGTGGGCATAAACGTCTTCATCCTTATCTCCTTTTTTCGACCCTTACGGGGCCACCACTACTGATGAACCCGGTTGAGAAAGCCTACGCTAGAGCAAAAATTCCTGCAGCTGTGGTTTACTGTTGCAGTTTGTTTTACATGATGATGTTGCCAGCCCTATACAGGGAAAGGTTGTTCCACAGGAGAAACTGCTGAAGTGTTAGAGACTTCACAATGCCAGATCCAGCGTTTCTATGGGTTACGGTTACCAATTTCCTTTGCCCTCTCTAAGTTAAGGATATGTAGCAATTTACACCTGGGTAGATGAAGCGTGACGCTACCAGGTTTCGATCCCTAAATTCGGCAACTGCGAGGGGAAAACGCTGTAACGGCTTAGCCAAGCAGACACTGTAAGCAAAACCGTATATTAGTTCCCTGTTATATGATGCTTAAGGGAGCAGTGGTCATATTATTTCTGTCTCCTCAAAGCCCTCCCTCTACCCCTCGCATGCAAATAAATATTAGTAAAACAAAATGTATGTTAATATCAACCAGACAAAAACTACAAAACTTGCAGAAAACAACACTTCAGCTCTTCATCTAGACTATTGTTCCACAATCTGGGATGGTTGTTCTGTCTCCAACACAAAAATGCTCCACTCACTTCAAAAACGCGCAATGCGCCTTGTTGCTGATAAACACCAATCACATTGTATAGATTTATATAATTATCTTCAAATATTACCCCCCAGGAAGCGCTTCCTCTTTAACAAAGGGAAATTTATTCACAAAATCCTGTCACAGAATGCTCCAAAGTATCTTTGGCCGCTTTTAAAATGCAATGACAGACGTAGTCAGCGCTTAAACAAATTACAGGTACCCAAGCCCAGGCTTGACCTATTTAAAACTAGTTTGGCTTACTCAGCTGCTCATCTTTGGAACAATCTTCCCAATGACCTGAAAAACACGCACAGTCCTTACTCATACAATCGTATACTGTTCAAATACTTTATGAGTGCTGATTATATGCCACCCTAACTGATCGTGTTGTACTTTTATCTAATATACTGTATGGAGGCTCTGATGATCTAGTTTTCATTACAATATACTTATTCTTAATATTATATTCTTAATAACTTGTATTCTTAATTTTATGATCAGGTACTGTTAAAGTATGCTGTTATACTTCCTTGTAATGTTGCACTGCCCTTAAATTAATACTTTCAGTACGCTGGAGAATGTTGAGTAACAGTAATAAAAGATGAGCAAGAGGATGGAAGAATGCAAGAGGGGACTGTGTCCGATTTTCAACCCTTGGCAAATTAATTGCTTTCATATATGTCTAACTAACTATCGATCTTGTCTGATTCTGGTCTTGAGTTTGGGACGCAAAGACAGCGATGAAAGTAACTGTTTACCCACTCCATCTTGATGAATCTAAAAAAAAAAAAAAAAGTCCCCGAGTCATTCAGTTGAACACCGTATGAACATTTTACAAGTTCTCATAACATACCTCTGAATATGTCTCAAATCACTAATTTACAGTACGAAGAATTCGACTCTTATGTCTTGTTGTTATTGTTTGTTGTTGTTGTTGTTTTTTTTATTTTTATTTTTATTTATTTATTTATTTATTTATTTTATTTTATTTTTTTTTATTTTTTTTTTTCAAATTCATTATTATTATTAATTTTTTTTTTTAATTTTTATTTTATTTTATTATTTTAATTTTATTTTAAAAACACTTTAATTATGATGATTATTGCAAATGTAATATTACTTTTATAATGATAAATGCCTTAATAATGCTTAAAGTAAATGTGAGGATGGAAGGTGTGGTAAAGTGGGATGATATAAATATTTATAGGGACTTAGTGTACTGACTGAGATCAGCTGTGAAGGTATCTGTATCTAATATGTGTAGTGTTTTACAGATAACCTTACTTACTGCCACATATTTATATCTCAGTCAGAATTATTCTGGAATATTGTGTTGGCAACGTTATATGTCTAGGGTTATGCAAATGATGAAGTGTAAGTCACCACAACAACAAACAGATAAACAATTTAATTATTCCACCACACTTGACAACACTGTGACACTCACAAACAGTCAACACTCTAGAAGACTATCTTAAAAGATTCAATGATAAATTTCAGATATATACAGATGTATTGATTTTTTCTACAATAGTGATCCTGATTCAACTACACAGTGAACCAGGCAATATTATAACATGTAATTACAAATATTATGTACACAGATATAAATGTGGTCTTTGCATTGACATACAATATTAGTAATCTATGTGTGTGAGTTGTGATGTGGTAATATGAGGTAATACTGGTTTTGTTCTTCAAGATAGATTCTTATTAGACATCATGACTGCATGTGTTTGTTTCTGTTGGAACTAGTATTGGAGATGTTCTCAGTTCCTGTCATTAAAACAATTAATTACCCCTCTTTAATTAATACAATTCATTTTAAGAGGAGGGGGTACAAATTGTTGAGCTCTGTTGGCCACGAAGGGCTTAACTTTCGTGATGGCGGCAGGCAAAGACTCCTCTGCTAGACTTCTTCACTGGTTCTGAAGACACCTCACTGGTTCTGAAGACACCTCACTGGTTACTACAGGGACCAAAGAGTATGTTGTAGCCTCTGGATTCAGCAAATGCTCAGACCAGGTGCGGCTTCAATAACTAGGACCACAGTCCCTGAAACAAGAAGGATGTACCTCCTACTTCAGAACTAATTTATACTATCTGGCTAGACTGAGCACAATACATCACAAACACAGAGTTCAGAGCTTTAGTTTAACTGCTATCTTCTTCTGAAGCAGTTTACTCCAGTATTAACCTCCCTAATGGTTACTACGCCTCTGCACTTTCAGCTATAAGTCCTTCCATGTCATAAGGTAGGTGTCAGTGTACTATGTGGTAATTCCATGTAGTTTGACTTTTCTCCGACACCTTCTGTTCAGGTTGGAGCAATATATATATAGATATAGGCCTTGTCTCATGTTCGCTACTGAACTGCACATATATACAGACATAAATTATCAATGTACATTCAATTTTCATTAAAAAGAGATCAAATATTTCAACCTACCACAATTCAAGGAAATAAACACAGATACGTTGACTAGCAATGAATGTAGGCACAAATACTGGCACAAATTCCCATCTGCTTATGTTCCAGGCTTTTATTTAGCAAAAATATGAGCTGGCTTCAACGCACTGTTGCTTTATCAAGCTTATTTGAACTAGTGGTCTCGAACTAACGCTATCAATTAACTATATTAACAGACCTAACCAATCAGGCCATTTCTACCCCATCGTTTGAAAAAAAGTACTCTTACTTCCGTCTCCCTTGACAACAAAAGATAGCATTTATAGTCCGACTAATCGTGTTTAGCCTTACATATCATTCCCTCCAATCAATTCAAATGTAACTTGTGGCCTATTTCCGTACAATGGTGGTCTAAAATTCTGCCACTGAGCGACTCCGAGTTTTTAGGTTGTCTGACACCCTCATTATTTTCTTTTGCCTATAATTTATTAATTCCTGGACTATTTGCGTAACACTTAACATATTCTGTGTCAGCAAGCCCTAAGGAATCCAAATATCTCAATCTAAGGGAGCTAGGTGGCTGCGTTCAAAATGTGCATTTTCTACCACCTCCTGTTCACTTCAATCCCCATGTGGTGTCTGGGTACTGTCATGTTTTCAAACGTAAATCCATCTAATGTCATCTTTCCTAATAAGCGTTTTTCAGGTTTTTTAAAACCTAACTCTGGGAAGGGTAGTGCTTTTATCACTGTCCGTCTGAAAGAAAGTTAGTGCATGTGGCCTTACACGCGTGTTAGGGGTGGCATTAATATAGCGAGACGCGTGTTTAGTGTTGCTTGCGTTGCTGCCTTCAGCCCTCCCTTCTTTCCATCTTAGTCCATCTGTTCGTTCGTTTTGGTAACGTAGTATAATTAATGTTAGGATTAATTTAGGTCATTAATCACTTGCGTATCTCAAGGTTTTTCTTAGAACTGCAGTACACGTTTTATTGGGTTGTGGAAACGCATGTATTTATGCAGTAGCTTATATTTAACGTGGAAACGTTACAATTTGCAGACGAAGCATAAAACAAAGGGGATTCGAGTACTGTCATTGTGACAGCACTGTTCTTTACCATTCTTCTTCCTTTTATAGAATTTATTTGTTAGGCTTTACATTTACTTTTTAATTTATATATGTGGATTAGAATTTCTCACGACAGAAGGATATTAGTATACATGATGAGAGAGAGAGGAAGGGCAGAATGTCAGACGGGCCTGCGTGCCCAATTCTTAACCCTTTGAAAATAAAGTTCGTTCGTTCGTTCGTTCGTTCCTACCCCCACTGGAACTACAAGAGACATAAACTACATGGGCGCATATAAAACTTCGTATAACAAAACGAATTCAAAAGCGGTACTAGCACATGTCTTTAAGAAGACAAACATTTGCAGACAAGGAGACAAAACGGGTCTGGGGGGAATATTGAAGAAAGAAGAGATACACACGCGGAGAGGTATTAAGAGACGGAATGAAAGAACTATAAAGGCGGAGAAAAAAAAAGGAATGAAAATTAAAGTAAAAAAAAAACACAGAATTATTCACTAGTTTTTATATTATCTATTCGCTTACTTGCTTATTCCATCTGTCATACACTTTCACTTACTCACTCACTTACTCATTCTCACTCACTCACTCACTCAAGCTCTCTTTCCACTCACCCACTCATTCCAATCACTCACTCAACTCACACACTTATTCCTGTTTTATAATCCCCTGCTCAGGTTCACTGACTGACTGACTGACTGACTGAATGACTCACTCACTCACTCACTCACTCTTACCTGTTTATTATATCCCGTTTTGGTTCACTTACGGACTAGTTCATTCACTCACACATTTTCTCTCACTCACACACTTACTCATTAATTGCCTCGGTCTCGTCTGAACTACGATTCAAATGTCAAGAACTGCCTCAAACCAGCCCACCTTTCTGCCTAACCCTCCACACTTTGTTAACTGCATCTAAAAAACAGCAAATCTTCATATTAACACTGCAATTTTAGATAATTACTTGAGCACAATATCATTAAACAATATGCCAAAAGCATATGAGCAACCCTGAGCCCATATCAGCAAGGAATCAGCAACTGGAACAGACACCTTCACATACCTAGGATGCATAGTAACACCATACGGTGGAGCAAGCAAAGACATCAACAACAGAATGAACAAAGCAAGAACAGCCTTTTATAGTCTAAACACCATCTGGAAGTTCTCTCAGTACAGCACAAGCACAAAATTAAGATATCAGAGCTGTGTACTTTCTGTGCTTCGCTATGGTGCGGAATGCTGGAGAGTTACAGAGAAGGAAATGTCGAAATTGTCCTCTTTTCACACAACATGCGTAAGAAAAATTATCCGAATCTTTTGACCGAATACCATCACCAACCAAGATCTACTTACTCGTAGCAAGCAAGAGAACATGCACACCATCATAGCTGGCAGACGCTGGAGCTGGGTTGGCCATGTCCTCAGAAGAGACCCCGATGCCATCACAAGAACAGCTATGCTATGGACCCCTGAAGAAAAACGAAACAGATGCCGACCAAAAACAACTTGGCGGAGGACTGTGGAGGCTGAGATGCAAAGAATGAACCAGAGTTGGGGCACTGCACGAAGGATGGCCACCGACCGAGCAAAGTGGAATCAGTTTGTTGTTGTCCTACAAGACGCCACAGTGCATGATGGCCACTGACTGCTTTGACGGTCGGCGGATAAGGATCAAAGAAGAAAGAAGACACACTTACTCATTAATTGCCTTGGTCTCGTCTGAACTATGATTCAAATGTCAAGACCTGCCTTAAACCAGCCCACCTTTCTGCCTAACCCTCCACACTTTGTTAGCTACATCTAAAAAACAGCTAATCTTCATATTAACACTGCAATTTTAGATAATTACTTGAGCACAATATCATTAAACAATATGCCAAAAGCGCTCACTTAATATCAATAAAGTAAACAAAATATGTTCCTATTTACTAAGTCAAACTACCACCCACCGGTAATAAGCGAGTTAATTAGTAACCTGCAAGTTAGCTTTATTCCTAGAATAGTTTAACCCTTAATTAAGGACCGTCCAAATCGTTACTGTATCGACATTTTGTGTTTAATTTTCGCGTGTTTTGAGACTGACGAGTCGTAAGCTGGAAATTACCTGATGTGATTAACCTAAATTTGGAGCACAAAGTACAACTGCCCTAATTGAAAAGAAAAGTGAGAAATATAAAGCGCATCATCTCAGAGTGCCCATATCTGACAAAGACAAAGGTAGGGCCGGGAGTGGACTGAGCTATCGGAATTTCGGGCGTGCCCGAGAGCCTATCGCCGGGATTTAGAACCAGTAATTAATGTGGAATCAGTCAGCAGGGGTCAATGACCCTTATTACGACCAGGGGCCACTAGCACAGACAGGATGCCACTGTAAATGTCACGGACTGCCTCCCCTGCTTTGCAGTAGTGTTCCAACAATGGCCAAAACTCAGGAGTATCTAAATGGGTCGTCAAAGGTGTTTACCTTCGCACAAGATTACTCTTGGTAGAGATGTAGATAGAAGTGTAATGGCGCTTCTATCCGAAGGTACTATTCACAAGATAATTCAGAAGTCAAGAACCATGCAGCATAGCGCTGAGCAATGGTATATATATAACTTATAGGTTTCAGTCTTGATATTTAAAGTCCTGACCCCTTAAGTTTTTTAGTCTCTGTATTTATAAAGGCGGGTTTACTTTTTAAGGTTTTAAGATTCCCGATACTTTGATCTGTCACTTATAAATATGGAATTCTAGGGCCGGGCCGATCTTTCTTTTTCTGGCTTTTTGGGAGTTACTCATTTGAAGTGGCGAAGCTGTCTGTTCTGTGTCTCTGAGTTCACTAGATTTTATTTTCAGTTTCCAGTTCAAATCACAAATTGTACTTCCCGGCAAACTTGCCATTGAGATTCATTGTATATTCCAGCTCTCACTTCAATCCAGTTGTAAGCTCCTTTCGCACTACGTGGGTTGGGGTGTTTAAATTCATAATTTCCCCGCGTGTTTAAAATATTAAATTTAATATTCCCACGCGTGACCTCTTTATAATAAGATGTAATATTTCCGGTGACATCTTGTGTACTCTCACAAACAACATGTGACCACGTGTAGTAGTGGTTTTGTGGTGGGTAACTACTACCTTGTGCTGATACGCGAATGTTGTTAAGTGATGTGGCAATCAGGCAACAGGAACTTTAATAGGGCACGTCAACTAATGGAACTCTTGGGTTGATTTATACACACAGTTTATTTAACAAGGACGTTGGACGTACGTGAAGACAGACCGAGTATACATTCTCTGTCATAGACGTGTAGCGAAAGGTTTTCCTAGTATGATAGTAGTGGTAGAGCAGAAGTAGAATCTCTCTCCAGAAAGTATGAAGTTCCAGTGCCCGAGAAGTACACTGGTATCACAAGTGAGTTACAGCTGTGAATACTCTGAGCTGGACAATAGATTTAGGCTTCAGAAGTATAAGATGCTACTTCGCTATCGTAACCCTATGTGATATTATAATTAAATTAGAAAAAGTAACTCAAAATTTAACAGTTAAAAATTTAACAAGTCAAATGAGTACAATTATCCAATTTATTATGTACATCTATATATTCTTGTAATGATAAATGGGTGTTGGAAGATGGTAAAATGTATGATTATTTACAGTTACAAATTAAAATAACTAATAGAAAAAGTCTTGGATTTATCTTCCACTGAATTTATAAAACAAGTTTGTCACATTATCTCTTGCCATCTAGTTTTCATCATTAGAAAGTCGTTTTAGAACTGCTCACAGGATTTGTTGGATGGAAATATATAAACTCAACTTTATCCACGTCTGCTCGAGGTTCCTCCGACACACTGGAGTACGGAAGACTTTCCTTCAGCCCGCCCTATAACTACGGGGGACTAAGGTGTTGAAGTTTGGTTGACCTCTAGGCTTCAGTGAGCTGGATCAACTTCTTCAAGTCTTTAGTTTCTCGATCAGGAATGATCATAAACATTGATCATAAAAACCTGGAACAAGAAGTAATAGGTGGCCATTGTTCTAACAATCTCACCACCCTCTGCTGTTCATGATGCGACCATGTCTTCAGTGTTTGTATGTAAATGAATGAATCATGGTAGTATATTACAGAGATAGCATGATAAGATAATGTATAAGGTGCAGAATTAACAATATACATGAATAAATCACATGTTATGATACATGGGTACGATATAACCTTTGCCTTCCACTTATGGATGTCAAGTCACTTATGTACTTGCTGGTATGTCGTAAGCTTCCAGGCAAGAATTAGCCATAATATATTTGGCTAACCAATTAATGGTTATGCTTCCTGACAATGCCGGTGAAGGTTATCTCTGGTTAGCGTCATTCCCTTTTTTTATTATATCTGCTACAATCAATCAGAAATAAAATCTGAAATAAAATGATATTAGTAATACATATATTTTTAATAAACTTACATACCCTCTTAGGATTAATAAGCTCACGGTGAGACTGTATTGGCTTAACTTAATCTGCCCTGCATGCAGCGTGAAAATAGAACTTTTCTTGCAGAGGCTGTCCTCCAGTTTCTCACTCTGGCTTCTGGATTTGGTGTGTGATTTACAATGCGCCGCTCTGTCCTTATATTTCAGTCTCTCGCGCGTACGAGAAAGCAGCTCCCAAATTCCCCAAAAGATTTTAGTTTCATCTCCTGTTTTGAAGCTATTTGAATCAATCTGTGCTTTTCCTGTACTCGTTTTTCTCTTCTGTCACTCACACACTTATCTCCTTCCTTCCTTCCTATATATCATTTCCTTTTCCCCATATGGGGCTTTCATTACATATAAGTTTTATACAATTCCGTTGAGGCTTGTTAGTGTAATAAATTTTTAAAGATTATTAGCTAACTTTTAGCCGATGTGATGAAGGTGAAAAATATTAATTATCTTTAAAACTATTTATATTTGAATAATATCCTTTTGGATATAATTCCTAGCCTATCTCCTTTGTTGAGTTATATTTATTTAATATTATTCCAACCATGCGTTCTCCTGTAGTGAATAATTTAATGTCCAGTAAATGCAAACTTTTAAAGTCGGCCATACATTCCTATATAGCTATTTCCTCATTCTTCAGTAATACTGTATGGCTTTTAACCGTAAGTCACATTTCCGCTGTCTACCAACTTCAAAGAAAGACCGCAGCGCTGACCTTGCGCTGGTGTGTGTGTGGGTGTCGCGTGGGCGTGTCGCGCTACAACCAAGCAAGTGTTTACCAAATCTCGCTACAGAGCCCTCTTCTTTAAAACAGTGCCTGCACGGTTAACTTTTTGGTAACACATGCTGCAGTTCCTCCTTAATTTTCTGTTTCTCTATATCTCCTTTGATAGGATGCCTACTTAAAAAATCGGGTCCAAGATTGTCCCGTCCTGGTATGTATCTCACATTGAACGAATATGGAGATAACAGTAAACTCCACCTTAAAAGTCGTGAATTTAATTTTTTAGACACTGCTAAAAACATCAAAGGCTGGTGATCACTTTCCACAATGAAGTGTTTCCCGTAAAGAAAAGGGGCGAATTTGTTGATCGACCAGACCAAAGCGAGGCATTCACGTTCAACGGTAAAATAATTTCTCTCAGCTGTATTTAACTTTCTACTGGCAAAAGCTACTGGTAATAGCATATGTGGCGGTGTGTCTGCCCGCTGTAGTAATGTTGCTCCGATGCCTACATTGCTAGCATCCGTTCTTAGTACGAATTCTTGTGTGAGATCGGGAAGGGCAAGGATAGGTTTATTTGTCAGCTTATTTTTCAACTCTGTATAAGCCTGTTCACACTCCACAGTCCATTGTATTTTATCCGGCTGACCTTTTTTGGTTAAGTCGGTTAATGGCGCGCACAATGAGTTAAAATGGGGTATATATTTCTGATAAAACCCGCACAGTGACACAAAGGATCTTACATCCTTCTTAGTTTGTGGTCTTGGTGCTTTTCTCATTTTCTCTACATTCTTTGGGTCCGGAGACATTTGCCCTGTAGAGATAGTGTGACCTAAAAATTCCAATGTCTCACATCCAATATGACACTTAGTTGGGCGTGCTGTCAATCCCGTTTCTCTTAATCTACCTAACAACATGGAGAGTGCTACTACGTGTTCCTCGAATGTAGTGGTAGCAATCAGAATATCATCCATGAAGTTGGTGATATGAGGATTTTGTAATGGTTCCAACAATTTCCTCATCATTCTGGTGAAGATACTTGGAGCATTCTTTAAACCAAATGGGAGTACATTGAACTCGTAATGTCCATCCGGTGTACTAAAGGCTAACAGTTTCCTAACTTCTGGTTTCACTGGTATTTGGTAGTATCCCTTGCTTAGATCTACTTTTGAAAAATACCGAGCCTTACTCAATGTAGCAAACAACTGATTGGTGTCAGGTAATGGGTCTACCTGAGATTCAGTGATAGCATTTAGTTTCCTATAATCAATGCATAACCTGTGTTCACCACTAGGCTTCCTTAATAGCACCACACTTGAGCTGTAGGGAGATTCAGACTTTGAAATAATTTTCTCTTTTAAGAGATAATCAATCTCATCCTTGAGTGCCTGTCCTTTAGCATAAGGTATAGGGTATGTCCGCATACAAACTGGTGTAGGGTCAGTAATCGTCATGTCATACTCTAACAGATTAGTACACCCCGGCTTATCTGTGAGTACATCAGCATGGATTTCTAACACCTCCTGAACCTTTTTCCTCTGCTCAAGAGTTAAATGTTCACTCACATTAACCTGAGCATAGCTTTCCGTAGTTGATAGGGGGTATTCCATGGAGGAAATTGGTTCATCCTGCATTTCTGTTGCAATGGCCAGGGTCATGATATGGGCAACTTCTGATGCTTCCCTGTCATAATACTTTTTAAGAAGGTTGACATGATACACCTTCTCCTTTCCTTTCTTGTCAATCTTATAGTTGGTCCGGGAAAGTTTTTCCAATATGACGTAGGGTCCCTGCCATCCAATTTGCAATTTATTATTGCTGCTGGGCAACAGTAACAGAACCTTTTCTCCCACCTCAAGTTCCCTATCTTTTGCTGTTTTATTGTAGTAAGCAGCCTGCTTCCTCCTGGCCTGTCTCAAGTTATCATTTGCCAGTTTCCAACTTGTTTTCAATCGAGATGTCAACTCGTTGACGTATTGGTATGAAGAAGTCACGGTTTCTTCTGCTTTTTCATCAGTCCATGTCCGCAACAATGCTTCCAGTGGACCTTTGATTGGTCGTCCAAACAACAATGTAGCTGGAGCCAATCCTGTGGAGTTATGTGGGACTTCCCTATAGGCAAATAGTGCTGAGGGTAAGTAAGTATGTGTCCCAAGTTTCAGGTTTCTCACTAGCCAACTTTCTAAGGATTGAAATGAGCGTGCCATTGAACCGCTCTACTTGACCATTCCCTTGGGCGTGGTACGGGCTACAGTGATAATGTCTAGCTTGAAATAACCTGAATACTTCTTGTGTTAGCTTTCCCCTAAACTGAGAACCATTGTCAGTCAATATTTGATGTGGGAAACCTAATCGGGTGAATATTGTTAACAGTGCCTCTGCCACATGTTTCGAATCTATCGATGACATTGCTACTGCCTCTCCCCACATAGAGCAAGTATCGACCAAGGTTAAGATATATGCATTTCTCTTCTTGGTCCTACTGAGGGGTCCAACAATATCCACGGCAACACGTTCGAAGGGCGTTCCCATGATGGGCATTTCTCCCAGTGTTGCTGGTGCAGTCCTATGTTTAGGAGCTACTCTTTGGCATTCTGGACAGGATCTCACATACCTCTTTATGTCCTCTGTGATCCCTGGCCAAAAGTAGTGACAGGCTATCCGTTGTCCAGTGGCCCCTATTCCCATATGTCCACTGAAGGGTATAGCATGTCCTAGCTTCATAACCTGCTCCCTGTATGATTTTGGCACTACAAGCTGTCCATGTCCTTTTGGTCCTGTTCCAGCTTTTCTATATAGTAGGCCTTTTTTCATATATAAGTCTCCTTTCTCTGGAGGGTTATGGCTTTTAGGTAATTTGCCAAAGCAAGGCTTCAATGTACTGTCAGCAGTTTGAGCCTTTCTCATCTCTTCTGGATGAGTATTGATGATAGTGTCCTCCTCTTTCTTAGAGCTTGCCCTGGTCTGGACTGTTGCCATCACTATGGGTCTTATAGGTTCTCCTAGAAAGACATATCTACATCCCAGTATTAATGGGTAGATAGGGTTGTCCATCACTGCTGCTTTGATCTCTCCTTCCACATAGCGAGATCTTATGTTGATTCGGGCTATGGGCAGTGTCATGGTTCCTGCTCCCTTGACTGGTCCTCTGATTTCCACTGTTTCTGTGGTTATCTGTTCCGGACTCACCAGAGAAGAGCACACTACTGAGTCAAAGTCCAAGCCTGTATCATATAAGCACAGTACTTGGGTGCCATTCAAGGTCACTTCCTCACAGACAGGGGGATGATGGAGGTCATTCTGACTATCTGCCAGGTCCTTCCTTCCCTTGTTCTCTGTTGTAAGGCATGCAGCGTGATGAGGAGGGTTTTTCCGTCTGCATTCCGCAGTATTGTGGTTACTCATTTGGCAAGATTTACACCACTTTCCTTCCTTTCTTGGAGGTTTCTTTTCTGATCCTAGAGGGTTTTTGTCTTTATAATCAGTTCTGTGTTTGTTCTTGTTGGAATTGTCCCTGTGTTCATAGTTGGTAAAGTTTTGTGAAGGTTTGAAGTTCTCACCCTGCTTCTTCTTATTTCCTGATACTTCTGACTGAGCTGCTTGATATCTTTCAGCCATGGTTAAAATATCTTCCAATCTCTCAGCTCCTTGTTCCATAAGAAATTTTCTCATTTCTTGAGGCATGGATTCTCTCAGTTGCTCCATCATGACCATTTCTTTTATATCTTGACACTTTCCTAAGCTAATCCATTTTGTCAGATAAGTTTCCAATCTGGCAGAAAACTGGTGATAGTTTTCTCCTGGAAGTAGCTTAGCAGTTCGGAATCTCTTTCTATAAGATTCAGAATTCTTTTCGTACCTGACCAGTAAAGCTTGTTTTAAGATTTCATAATCTTCCTGGTCTTCTTTTGAGAGTTTTAAATAAACATCGTATGAAACTCCCCTCAACCCCTGAGATAGCTTAAGGCTCCATTTTTCCTTTTCCAATCCATAGGTAGAGGCCAGTCTCTCATATCTATCCAGGTACGACTCAATGGCGTCCTCTTTTTCAATAAATGGATCCAGGTGGAAACTCATGGCTCCATTTGCCGCGCTATGGTTGGAGCTACTCTCAGAGTGAGGTGAGCTAGCACCATGATTGCTAGCTGCTCCCTGGAGTTCAAGTTCCTTTAAACTTAACTCATGCGCTCTTTGTAACCTTCTTTCTTCAGCTTCCAAAATTAGTCTCTTTTCTTCTCTTTCCAGTCTTTTGGCTTCTCTCTCTGCTTCTAATTTCTTAGCTTCAGTCTCAACTTCCATTCTTTTAGTCTCTCTTTCTGCCTCTAATTTCTTAGCTTCAGCCTCAACTTCCATTCTTTTGGTCTCTCTTTCTGCCTCTAATTTCTTAGCTTCAGCCTCAACTTCCATTCTTTTGGTCTCTCTATCTAAATATTTATCCACTTCAGTTGTGATATATCGAATTAGAGCATCTCCTGTCATACCCAAGTCTTTTCCTTCCTGCATAATCGCAGCTCTAAACTTCACCAATTCAGCCATGATGCTTACTTACCAGAGGGTATATAATTTTATCTTCACTAACAAACTAACTTAATTAAAATCAATTAATTACTTTGAACAAGACAAATCCTTAAAACCTTGTGAGCGTTTCCTATTTACTTCGTACTCAATGGTACTACTATTACAAACAAATTTCTAAGTTTTTAGAATTTTTTCCAAAAAAAAAAAAAATTTATTTTTACAAACTATTTGTGGCTCAAGATAGAAGAATACATAGATAGTGGCCCAGGATACAAAATAATATCCCGCGAAAGAGCCCCCAATGTAGCGAAAGGTTTTCCTAGTATGATAGTAGTGGTAGAGCAGAAGTAGAATCTCTCTCCAGAAAGTATGAAGTTCCAGTGCCCGAGAAGTACACTGGTATCACAAGTGAGTTACAGCTGTGAATACTCTGAGCTGGACAATAGATTTAGGCTTCAGAAGTATAAGATGCTACTTCGCTATCGTAACCCTATGTGATATTATAATTAAATTAGAAAAAGTAACTCAAAATTTAACAGTTAAAAATTTAACAAGTCAAATGAGTACAATTATCCAATTTATTATGTACATCTATATATTCTTGTAATGATAAATGGGTGTTGGAAGATGGTAAAATGTATGATTATTTACAGTTACAAATTAAAATAACTAATAGAAAAAGTCTTGGATTTATCTTCCACTGAATTTATAAAACAAGTTTGTCACATTATCTCTTGCCATCTAGTTTTCATCATTAGAAAGTCGTTTTAGAACTGCTCACAGGATTTGTTGGATGGAAATATATAAACTCAACTTTATCCACGTCTGCTCGAGGTTCCTCCGACACACTGGAGTACGGAAGACTTTCCTTCAGCCCGCCCTATAACTACGGGGGACTAAGGTGTTGAAGTTTGGTTGACCTCTAGGCTTCAGTGAGCTGGATCAACTTCTTCAAGTCTTTAGTTTCTCGATCAGGAATGATCATAAACATTGATCATAAAAACCTGGAACAAGAAGTAATAGGTGGCCATTGTTCTAACAATCTCACCACCCTCTGCTGTTCATGATGCGACCATGTCTTCAGTGTTTGTATGTAAATGAATGAATCATGGTAGTATATTACAGAGATAGCATGATAAGATAATGTATAAGGTGCAGAATTAACAATATACATGAATAAATCACATGTTATGATACATGGGTACGATATAACCTTTGCCTTCCACTTATGGATGTCAAGTCACTTATGTACTTGCTGGTATGTCGTAAGCTTCCAGGCAAGAATTAGCCATAATATATTTGGCTAACCAATTAATGGTTATGCTTCCTGACAATGCCGGTGAAGGTTATCTCTGGTTAGCGTCATTCCCTTTTTTTTATTATATCTGCTACAATCAATCAGAAATAAAATCTGAAATAAAATGATATTAGTAATACATATATTTTTAATAAACTTACATACCCTCTTAGGATTAATAAGCTCACGGTGAGACTGTATTGGCTTAACTTAATCTGCCCTGCATGCAGCGTGAAAATAGAACTTTTCTTGCAGAGGCTGTCCTCCAGTTTCTCACTCTGGCTTCTGGATTTGGTGTGTGATTTACAATGCGCCGCTCTGTCCTTATATTTCAGTCTCTCGCGCGTACGAGAAAGCAGCTCCCAAATTCCCCAAAAGATTTTAGTTTCATCTCCTGTTTTGAAGCTATTTGAAACAATCTGTGCTTTTCCTGTACTCGTTTTTCTCTTCTGTCACTCACACACTTATCTCCTTCCTTCCTTCCTATATATCATTTCCTTTTCCCCATATGGGGCTTTCATTACATATAAGTTTTATACAATTCCGTTGAGGCTTGTTAGTGTAATAAATTTTTAAAGATTATTAGCTAACTTTTAGCCGATGTGATGAAGGTGAAAAATATTAATTATCTTTAAAACTATTTATATTTGAATAATATCCTTTTGGATATAATTCCTAGCCTATCTCCTTTGTTGAGTTATATTTATTTAATATTATTCCAACCATGCGTTCTCCTGTAGTGAATAATTTAATGTCCAGTAAATGCAAACTTTTAAAGTCGGCCATACATTCCTATATAGCTATTTCCTCATTCTTCAGTAATACTGTATGGCTTTTAACCGTAAGTCACATTTCCGCTGTCTACCAACTTCAAAGAAAGACCGCAGCGCTGACCTTGCGCTGGTGTGTGTGGGTGTCGCGTGGGCGTGTCGCGCTACAACCAAGCAAGTGTTTACCAAATCTCGCTACAAGACGTTTGTAGGTTAATCAACATGACGAAATGCCCATATATTATTTCTATTCAGATCAGATAATCTCATGACCGTCATATTGATGAAGACACGGCAGGACATCTTAAATAAAGCATAAATGTTCGTGGATGATCAGGCAATATATCGTGAGCTGGCTCCACATATAATTTTATAACGGCTGACCTTTCCAAGGGCAGACGTACATCTTATAGTCATGAGGTATGCACTTCATCAAATAAAATCTCATCTTCAAATTGGCCTCCTCAACAATTTAAATATAGGATATCCTACCCTCATAATAGAGGCCTCATAGTAATCAGTGTACTTAAACTTCAAAGTCCGTAATTCAATTGACCTCTCATTATCTTACCGTAATTCCGTAGGACGGCGAAAAAATATATATATATATATATTATATTTTGTATTTACGTAAGTAATATAGTTCCTTTAAGCGGCATATACTTGATAAAAATAACAGGCTGGATCCACAACTTCCCTCTATCTCGAATCCATTTAAGTACATTCTAAACGAATGGTCTGACTAGATACTTTGTGACTAAAAAAATCGTCAGATACAATTTTTATATTCATTTTTTACTTCAAAAACTTACTGTGAAAATATCACGGCGATAGCTTCCACTTGGAAGGCCGTATCAGATAAAAATCAACGGAAGTTTACCCCAATCTAGGGCTCGAACAACAGACAACCGTCTGACTTTTAAACCAGACATCACATCTCTCTGAGGTTACTACGTCATCAACTGTTTAGCAACAAAACCCGAAAAATACTTATGCACAAATATGTGCACTTCCGTGCGCGATGAATTTAAATTATCAATATATTCTTACCACATATGTTGATGCGTACCCTCTTAACAGAAGTAGGACCCATAACTACTTTATTACTGTTAAGGACCCAAAAAGTACGCAAAACCATGTTTGCCTGGCGTAATGTCTTCCGCCAAGATGTCTACCCAGACAGATTATCTGCAACTATCACCAGAGATTGTACCAAAAAAGAGATAAACGCATCTACACTCTGTGTAATCTGCCAGAAAAACATACACCGACGTCGGCAATCAAGACAGACAATCTTGGGTTCTTTTCATGTCGATCAGCGTGTTTCGTGATAAGCGTATCGCTCGCTGGCCGGTTCAATTACCTGGTATTGTTACGATTTCACCTTCTTCTTCTTCTTCGATCCTTAACCACCGACCGTCAAAGCAATCAGTGGCCATCACGCCTAGTGGCGTCTTGTAGGGCAACAACAAATTGATTCCACTTTGCACGGTCGGCGGCCACCCCTCGCACAGTGCCCCAACTCTGGTTCACTCCCTGCATCCCAGCCTCCACAGTCCTCCGCCAAGCTGTCCCCGGTCGGCCTCTCTCTCGCTTTCCCCCAGGGGTCCAAAGCACAGCTGCTCCCGTGATGGCACCGGGGTCTCTTCTGAGGACATGACCAACCCAGCTCCAGCGTCTGCCAGCCATGATGGTGTGCATGTCCTCTTGCTTGCTACGAGCAAGCAGATCCCGGCCGGCGATGGCATTCGGCCAAAAGATGCGGTGAACCTTTCCCAGGCATGCTGTGTGAAAAGAGGACAATCTCGACATCTCCCTCTCTGCGACTCTCCAGCACCCCGCACCACAGAGAAGCACAGAAAGCACGCAACTCTGGTATAATCTTAACTTTGCGCCCGTGCTGCACTGGGAGGACCCCCAGATGCTATCTAGGCCAAAGAAGGCTGCTCCTGCCTTATTCACCCCGATGTCGACATCTCTGTCCGCCCCACCGTCCGGCGCCACCACGCTTCCCAGGCATATGAAGGCACCCGTCTGTACCAACTGCCGACCCCTTACCGACACGGGCCCAGGGCTGCTCACACCGAGCGCCATGACCTCAGAGTTCCCTAAATTGATGCCCAAGCCCACCCGCTGGCCAAACCCATCAAGTCCATCCGTTTTCCCCCGGATGTGTTGATGTGAATGTGCCAGCAGTGCAATGTCATCTGCATATTCCAGATCTTCCAATGCAGAAAATGTAGCCCATCTTATTCCTCTTGGACTGCCCTCTGTTGTCTGGCGCATCACCCAGTCTATGACTGCTAAAAAAAAGAGTGGTTGATAAGGGGCATCCCTGTCGCACTGTCGTAGATTTTAGATAGGAGTATTAAGACTTGGGTTAGGTCCCTTCTGAATAGGTTGGAATGAGTGATAGATACAGTGAGAGCTGGTGAAAGGCAATAGAATTTCCCACACGTGAGATGATAGAATGTGATATAGAGGCTGTCTTTGAGAATCAAGATAATCTTCTCTCTCTCACCTATCTTCTACGACCGCTTTTAAAGGCGTCAGACAGTCTAAACACAGATATATATATATATATATATATATATATATATATATATATATATATATATGTTAATATATCTCTATCTACTCACGGGCACGCACATACACGTGACGACAGTTAAACACACAGACGTGGGAATCTATAACAATGAATTTATATGTATTATTGAACGAGCTGACCAACGCACTGATTTAGTTCAAGAGAGATTTTTATTATTATCATCTAAAAAAAATCTTCTCACAACACCAAAAATTACATCAAGGAAAAACATATACAAATAGTCATAAAATTTAAGAAAATGCTACAAGGATGATAGCCCGTTAGAATCTTACTCTAGGTTTAGCCCACAGTCCCGTTAAGAGAACAGATGATGGCTCAAAGAGTTATAGATACATAGGGTTGAGTCTAAGAGGTTTCTTTCTTTCTCGTAAATGTATGAACAGAGTTGGATAATCTGATTTAGCCTAAGAAAAAAAGAAACTCTAGCATTTGTAACAAATTCTGCAGATTAAAACAAGTTAAGACAGCAAAAGGGTGACAATAATACACCGGTACAATAACACTCAGACCTGTGTACTCTCATTCATCCAGCCATGGCCTTTCTCACACATATATACTCACAACTTTGCTCGCTGCCTCTGGGAACATAATAATTCTAGGACCTTCACACAGACCCGAAAATGCAGTCATCGACCAAGAAATCCCCAGTTCCAAAAGACGTACTGAACTTTCTGTCTCCGGGAACGATTCCTTGGGTGTTCTAATTTTTTTCGAATGTCTGATTAAGTCACATAAAATTTGTCCAGGCGCGAAAGTTAGCAGAGCACAATGTCATTAGCTTTGGATTCTAGGATTTAAGAAATGTCAGATCGGTGTCTTCTTTCAGGCAGGTACTATATTTGGTCACCACAATACTAGTCACAATCTCTGTCGGAATGTTAATCTTGTAATATTCTCGCCGCCAGGCAGCATGTACATTTAAATTTGTGGAGCGATATGAACTGGCTCAAAAACCCAATATATATTTCTAGTCTTTAGAAACCGTTAGTGGGATTGCTATTACTGTCTCTCTCTGATGGCATATGCACTGTCAGATCCAGTGTTACTTGAAACAAATAAAAAAACCCACGTGGTTAAAGATAGGAAATGTCTATGCTTCTCACAAATATGTCTCTCAGGCAACTTAACGCTGGCAAGTTGGGTACCACCGTTTCACTATATAAAAGAAAGAACACATATCAAATAATTTACATATATGTACTCAATATAACTTACATTTTAATAGCAAGCCCACAGCTTGACTTATATTTAAAACTTCCCGTAAAATAAGTTATATTAAATAAATCAAACATCATGAATTAGAAAATACATACGTATTTCGTCAACACTCAATGATGTATCTAGCGTTATAAGTTTAGTTTTTAAAATATATTCTCTCGTCTGATTATTTAGAAGTTAAATTAAATTTCTTTATTAGCCGACTGAATTTAAGCAAGAAATATAATTTCTGTTTTCCACTGAAACGCGTCACTAGAAAATAATACAGACTATATAGATTAAGCACTCTGTTCAAAAGAACTAGTTTAGAATGAAATAGGCGATTTTAACACTAAATCACTTTCCAAAATACTAGATATCTATTTTATAATATTTACCTCAAAACACAGCACTACAGGATATCACACAATTAAGAATTTTTACGCTTATATTTTTGGAAGTCTAGAAGTTCGACAAATTGTCGCAACAAACTAAGAAACTTCGCTTATACAGCTCTACTCTTCGCGAACCACCTGTCTACTGCGATTTATTGAGAAGAATGAAAATAAAGTTTCAAACTAGGTTAATATTTTAAAATCAGACAAAGGATGAACTATTTCCCCCGCCCCGATCTCTCCCCCTTCTCATAACAGCTACGTTACACTTAGAAGCATGTCGTAACTGTCACCGGTGCGATTTCGCACCTTCGTTAACAAACTGACCAAGATGTACGCGTGTCAGCTTCAAATCCCAGACAGCCTGTCTGCGGTGCGGAACGATTTTTCACACCACGCCAGGTTTTTCTAACGAAAACCTCATGCGTTTCTGCAAACTGTAGACAGCTGTCTCGTTCCTGCACTGTGAGGATGCCGGGTTTGACACCTCACGCGAGTGTCAGGTGAAAAATGGTAGACCAAAAGTCTGCTCTAGTCTGGGTATGAAACATAATCACACCTTTCGTCTACTGACATCTATGTAATCGAGTTTCCGTCAGCATGAGAAAGAAAGACGGTAAACTATCGAATGGGAAAAGAAAATATTATTCGCAAGCTAACGAATGCGAAAAAATACAGGAAAAACAAGTACAGAAAGATAATAAAATAAAAGGATTTGGGTGAGAGAATAGGAAGAAGATGTAGGTAATTTAATGATATAAAGACCTACGTGACAGGACGTCCCCCCTTAAGATATGGAAGCACTCCATGTCTACGTTATGGAATTAAATTTCCTATAACCGTAGCTTCGGGGTGTCTGTCTTCTTCCCTCTCATCTTCCCCCTCCATCTCTCTCCAATTCCTACTCAAGTCTACTCCCCAAAGTTTCCTTCCTCTGGAATGTCTCCCATGCGCGCTTGAAAGAGCGTCGCCGCTTCTGACATTTTTGAAAGATTTCCTGTGATAGCGGTGGAATATCCCTGCCGCTATCATCATCTTCGTCAGCTTTGGCGATCGTCAGGGGATGGTCGGAGGTTGGCACTGGTCTTTCCAAGTATCTCTTTAACAGATTTAAATGGAAAACCTTCTCCTTTCCTTGAATAGAGATCTGGTAGTTAGCCTTAGAAATCTTTTTCAGGACGGTAAACGGCCCTTGCCATCCGATCTTCAGTTGGTTGTTCTCAGTAGGGAGTAACACCAAAACTTTCTCTCCTGCTTCCAGTTCTCTCTCTTTCGCGACTTTCCTGTATCGGTTAGCGTGCTTTGTGCGAGCTCGCTTAAAGTTAGTCGTTGCTAGGTCCCACCCTAGTTTCAACCTTTCCTTTAAAACCGACACATATTTACTGGCTGAGACAACTGTCTCATCAGCCTTCTCGTCTGTCAGAGACTGAAGTAAGGCTTCAAGCGGGCCCTTAATGGGTCTGCCGAATAAGAGTGTAGCGGGCGGAAATCCTGTGGAAGTATGAGGAGATTCTCTGTAGCCAAATAATGCTGCAGGAATACACAGATCCCAATCTTCATTTTTCACTTGTGCCAGCTTACTTAGCATCATGTTGAGGTTTCCATTAGCACGTTCCACGAGCCCATTTCCGGCCGGAGTATATGGCTTAGTGTGGATGTGCTGGGTCCTCAAGATCTTAACGATCTCATCCATCAACAGGTTTCGGTATGGGGATCCGTTATCCGTCAACACTTGCTGAGGGAATCCCAACCGAGTGAAAATCTGCACGAGGGGTTCTGCGACATGCTTGGCATCTGCGCATGTTAGCGGGATAGCTTCTGCCCATAAAGTGCATGTATCGACTAAGGTCAGGATGAACCTGTTCCTTCTTTTAGTCCTTTCGAAAGGCCCTAAAATGTCGATCACAACCCGTTCGAATGGTGTTCCCATTATTGGCATTTCACCCAAAGAGACTGGGGGTGCCCGTTGCTTGGGTGGCACACGTTGGCACTGGGCACAGGATTTGACGTACCTGATAATATCAGTATTTACTCTTGGCCACCAATAATGAGTGGTTATACGTTGGTTTGTGGCGTTCTGTCCCATATGTCCGCTAAAGGGAAGAGAGTGCCCCATTTCTAGGATTTGGCTTCTGTACTGTTTCGGTACTAGGAGCTGGTTGTAACCTTGGTCAGGCTTGCCCGTTCTCCGATAGAGTACGCCATCCTTAGAAAAAATGTCCCCGTGCTGTTTGGGTTCCTTAGCCATGGGCAGTTTCCTAAAGCAGGGTGCCAAAGTAGGGTCCTTGTATTGCGCTTCTTTAAGTTCCATAGGTAACCGATTAGGCGCAGGCTCCCGTTCTTTGTTGGTTTGCCCTCTTGTAGTTACTGCTGCCACAATCGGCTCTTCCGGTTTCCCAATACACACGTATCTCCCACCAAGTATGACTGGGTAGATGGGATCATCCATAACAGCCGCTTTGATCACGCCTCTGACAAAGTCAGAGTGTATCTCCACCAATGCGATGGGAAGCGCTGTAGGTGCATCACTCTTACGAACTCCACAAAATTGGACGGTTTCTGCTGTCTCTTGACCGGGTTTGACCAGGTTTCTGGCAACAATGCAATCATAAGAAAGCCCCGTGTCAAATAAACAAAGACTTTGAGAACCGTTCAATATAACAGTACCTCGCGTTGAGGGTCTATCCCCAACAGGTTGGGAATCACTGTCAATAATTCCGCCTTGCGAGACTGTTAATAAGCATCCGATGCGTTTCGGCTCGGTATGCTCGGTCTGATCATATGTCCCGTGCTCAGGGGTTCTCCCTTTGCCACCTTGACCTTTCTGGCCACGCTGCCATGTAGGGCGGTCGGGTTGATCAGACTGTTTGGGGTGGTTGGAATACTTGTTTTTGTAGAACCTGGATTTTTCAGGAGGGGGGTTTTGAGGTCCAGTTTCTCTGTGGGTATTCGAGTTGGAAGCCTGAGAAGATTGCTCTTGATTATTTTTTCGAAAATGCTCCTCTGTCGGTTTCCGTTTTGTGGCCGGTAGTTCAGCCAGCGCATTGTGATAACGTTCAGACTTTTCCAAAATGTCTTCAAGTTTTTCTGCCCCCTGCTCAGCGAGAAATCTCCGGGAATCTGCAGACAATGTGTTCTTTATTTGTTCTGTTAAAACAAATTCCTCCAGACCTTCGTAGGTAGAGGGGAGCTGCGAGAGCTCTAGGCACTTTGTCAGATAACCCTTCAAACGAGACGAGAACTGCTGAAAAGTTTCAGAATTCTCTTTCCGGCTGTTGCGAAACAGTTGCAAAAATTTTCGAGCGTTCATTTCAAAGCGCTCCAGTAACGCTTTCTTCAACAGATCATAGTTGTCTTGTTGGCTGCTTTCCAGTTTGGCATAAACATCATACGCAGAACTTTTCAAAGCCTGGGAAAGCTTCATGTTCCAACGCGACCTCTCTAAACCGTACAGAGTTGCAATTTTCTCAAATTTTTCTAACCATGTGTCAATCTTCTCATTTGGACAAGGGAAAGATTCTAGCGGAAAAGACATAGCAGTGAGGTGAAGAGATTGACTGTTAGAAGGATCAGTTAAGGAAGAATGAGGAGAAGACTCTCCGTTGCTGGAGGTAGAGGCAGCACCACGGCTTTGGAACTCTAGAGTCTTAAGCGCCAGCTCATGCTGTCGTCGTTGCTCATTTTCTCTTTCCTCATGCTGTCTCACCTTCTCTCGTTCCTCATGCTGTCTCTCCTTCTCTCGTTCGTTCGCCCTGCGAATTTCCATTTCCTCATCCATCTTCTTCTGCTGTAATAGCCGGTCTTCCGCTTCTTTCCTCTCCGCTGCTTCTTCTTTCCTCCTTAGTTCTTCTTTTTCCTCTTTAGCTTCAGCTGCTTTCCTCTCCACATCATATCTCTCAAGTTCGTCCCTGACAAAAGCTTTCGCTTCCTCTCCTTCCAGTCCCTCCTCTCTCGCTTCGTCCCTGAGGAGTTGTCTAAGCTTTGCCCTCTCGGCCATATTATGTCAGTGAGTGAGACTAGTGGAGAAAGAAAATAGGAAAAAGGATACACTGACTCCTACCACTTACGAGAAAAATATATCAAAAATTCAAAAGATGATATCCTTAACCCTGGGATACCTCCTCCAAAGTAAAATCTAACTATCGCTGCTATTATCGGCAATAACGCACTTAATGCAAAACACGACTACGCCAACTAAATGTTAGTTAAGATTACTTCTGAAAAATAAGTTGCTACAGTGGAAAAGCAAAATAATTATTGCAAAATTTAAAGATAAAAATAATCCCTTAATTATAAAATCCACTATAGTTCACCCCTGAAGACAGTTAGGGTGAGGGAGGCAATTAATCTGGACAAATAGTCCGAAACGCACTCCTTAACTTTAGTTCAAACACCTTCCTGCTTCAGAACCCTTGTGAATGTTATACACTCACAAAACTTTACCAGCGTTTAGTATTACAAAATCATTAATTAACATGTATTCCGACAAAATCAACCTGTAAACCAAATGTATAATGCTTCTTAATGCTGTGGAAAAAAAACTTATCAGTTTGTGTGGTCAGCACGCCCGTAAACAGATCGTTAGTCTAGGGGATAAATTATTTTTAAAAGATTATAAACTCACAAGACATCACACTCTTACTCTATTACAGAATAAAGAATCTTAAGTACAAAATCCAGATAGACGAGTCCACGTTTGTCGTACTCGTCTTCCTATTCTAAGTTCAAAAATCCGTCGGACGAGACCACATTTGTCGTATCGCCTTAGGATTTTGGGTTCAATTCCCGGTAACGAGCGACCATTTGTCGTACTCGTCTTCCTATTCTAAGTTCAAAAATCCTACGGACGAGAACCCATTTGTCGTAGATTTTAGATAGGAGTATTAAGACTTGGGTTAGGTCCCTTCTGAATAGGTTGGAATGAGTGATAGATACAGTGAGAGCTGGTGAAAAGCAATAGAATTTCCCACACGTGAGATGATAGAATGTGATATAGAGGCTGTCTTTGAGAATCGAGATAATCTTCTCTCTCTCACCTATCTTCTACGACCGCTTTTAAAGGCGTCAGACAGTCTAAACACAGATATATATATGTTAATATATCTCTATCTACTCACGGGCACGCACATACACGTGACGACAGTTAAACACACAGACGTGGGAATCTATAACAATGAATTTATATGTATTATTGAACGAGCTGACCAACGCACTGATTTAGTTCAAGAGAGATTTTTATTATTATCATCTAAAAAAAATCTTCTCACAACACCAAAAATTACATCAAGGAAAAACATATACAAATAGTCATAAAATTTAAGAAAATGCTACAAGGATGATAGCCCGTTAGAATCTTACTCTAGGTTTAGCCCACAGCCCCGTTAAGAGAACAGATGATGGCTCAAAGAGTTATAGATACATAGGGTTGAGTCTAAGAGGTTTCTTTCTTTCTCGTAAATGTATGAACAGAGTTGGATAATCTGATTTAGCCTAGGAAAAAAAAGAAACTCTAGCATTTGTAACAAATTCTGCAGATTAAAACAAGTTAAGACAGCAAAAGGGTGACAATAATACACCGGTACAATAACACTCAGACCTGTGTACTCTCATTCATCCAGCCATGGCCTTTCTCACACATATATACTCACAACTTTGCTCGCTGCCTCTGGGAACATAATAATTCTAGGACCTTCACACAGACCCGAAAATGCAGTCATCGACCAAGAAATCCCCAGTTCCAAAAGACGTACTGAACTTTCTGTCTCCGGGAACGATTCCTTGGGTGTTCTAATTTTTTTCGAATGTCTGATTAAGTCACATAAAATTTGTCCAGGCGCGAAAGTTAGCAGAGCACAATGTCATTAGCTTTGGATTCTAGGATTTAAGAAATGTCAGATCGGTGTCTTCTTTCAGGCAGGTACTATATTTGGTCACCACAATACTAGTCACAATCTCTGTCGGAATGTTAATCTTGTAATATTCTCGCCGCCAGGCAGCATGTACATTTAAATTTGTGGAGCGATATGAACTGGCTCAAAAACCCAATATATATTTCTAGTCTTTAGAAACCGTTAGTGGGATTGCTATTACTGTCTCTCTCTCTGATGGCATATGCACTGTCAGATCCAGTGTTACTTGAAACAAATAAAAAACCCCACGTGGTTAAAGATAGGAAATGTCTATGCTTCTCACAAATATGTCTCTCAGGCTACTAAACGCTGGCAAGTTGGGTACCACCGTTTCACTATATATAAAAGAAAGAACACATATCAAATAATTTACATACATGTACTCAATATAACTTACATTTTAATAGCAAGCCCACAGCTTGACTTATATTTAAAACTTCCCGTAAAATAAGTTATATTAAATAAATCAAACATCATGAATTAGAAAATACATACGTATTTCGTCAACACTCAATGATGTATCTAGCGTTATAAGTTTAGTTTTTAAAATATATTCTCTCGTCTGATTATTTAGAAGTTAAATTAAATTTCTTTATTAGCCGACTGAATTTAAGCAAGAAATATAATTTCTGTTTTCCACTGAAACGCGTCACTAGAAAATAATACAGACTATATAGATTAAGCACTCTGTTCAAAAGAACTAGTTTAGAATGAAATAGGCGATTTTAACACTAAATCACTTTCCAAAATACTAGATATCTATTTTATAATATTTACCTCAAAATACAGCACTACAGGATATCGCACAATTAAGAATTGTTACGCTTATATTTTTGGAAGTCTAGAAGTTCGACAAATTGTCGCAACAAACTAAGAAACTTCGCTTATACAGCTCTACTCTTCGCGAACCACCTGTCTACTGCGATTTATTGAGAAGAATGAAAATAAAGTTTCAAACTAGGTTAATATTTTAAAATCAGACAAAAATGAACTATTTCCCCCGCCCCGATCTCTCCCCCTTCTCATAACAGCTACGTTACACTTAGAAGCATGTCGTAACTGTCACCGGTGCGATTTCGCACCTTCGTTAACAAACTGACCAAGATGTACGCGTGTCAGCTTCAAATCCCAGACAGCCTGTCTGCGGTGCGGAACGATTTTTCACGCCACGCCAGGTTTTTCTAACGAAAACCTCATGCGTTTCTGCAAACTGTAGACAGCTGTCTCGTTCCTGCACTGTGAGGATGCCGGGTTTGACACCTCACGCGAGTGTCAGGTGAAAAATGGTAGACCAAAAGTCTGCTCTAGTCTGGGTATGAAACATAATCACACCTTTCGTCTACTGACATCTATGTAATCGAGTTTCCGTCAGCATGAGAAAGAAAGACGGTAAACTATCGAATGGGAAAAGAAAATATTATTCGCAAGCTAACGAATGCGAAAAAATACAGGAAAAACAAGTACGGAAAGATAATAAAATAAAAGGATTTGGGTGAGAGAATAGGAAGAAGATGTAGGTAATTTAATGATATAAAGACCTACGTGACACGCACTCCTGTCTTCACCTCGAAGGTTAGGTTGCTCTGCCCAACACTACACGTAAAGTTGGCATAGAGGCCTTTTATGATTGTCACCATGCAGCCCGGAATTCCATAAGCCCTCAGTATTTTCCATAAACTGTCCCCACGCATGCCGTCAAAAGCCCCTTCAAAATCAACAAAACTTATGTAAAGCTGTCCCTGCCACCCTGAGCACTGCCCCACAATGTTCCCGAGGGTGAATATACGGTCCACCTGGTATTGTTACGATTTCACCTGGCGTAACGTAAACAGTCTGGGATCGGCTCAAAGCAAAAGTGTAGAAGATAAAGATAGTCCCATAGCAGATACTTCCGTAGGGGAGTGGAGTGTTAGAGACTTCACCCTACTAGATTCAGCATACAGAGAAAAATAATGAATGAAGGGGCAAAAATTATGCCAAATAAAAGCGGTTGATGAGGAAAATGAACAAGAAGAAATGATACTGCCGTACGGCTGAAGGTGTGAGAGGGCCACCAAAAGAAGTCGTAGAGACGTTTTGTCACAGTATAGTGCCATATCACATATTTCCTAGAGTGAAGTGTTAGTTAATTCATTTATACTAGGTCGAGTTTTAATAAGGTGGGGTGACCAATTCCCTTTGCTCGATTTCACGTCCCTTACCAAAGAGTAGAGTCAGGTACCCATTAACAGTTGGGGAGAATGGAACGTGACGCTATCTGGTTTTGAATCCGGAACGTGGTAGCTTTGTCATAAGCGGGGGGTGGGGGACTGATAGTGACCTGCCCCCGCAGTGTAGTAACCACCCATCTAACATAAACTACTGGCTAAGAGAAGAGCCCTTTTTGCTATATGTCCTTGGGCATTGCCCTGTAGCGACTGTAAGCATGTTTATTCTTTACGTAAGATGGAGATAGATCGAAACTGACTGCACGACAAGCGAACAAAGGGTAATCTTTAGACTTCGAACAAGTCACAATAGATCGGGACACCATCTATTCAACAAGCTAAAGATAGAAACTACTGGTGAGGGTAACCGTGGCAATGATACAATGAATGCTGATCATCTACTTCAAAGGTGCCCAAACGCGTGTGTGGTCTCAATTCTATAACGGCTTAACACCAGAGTTGTTGAGTCGGCCAACATATGTTCAGACTTCGACACCTGACATTTTGAAACTCCGAATCCCGACTACAGTTTTTTGTTACTAGTCATATGGAATAAAATTCTGAGACCGGGCATATTTTTACCAACTCTGACTCCATTTAAAATAAACGAACAAAGCCACCACTCCGACTCCGACTCCACAGACCTGCTTATCACTGCGCTCACAATCCTTATACATTCTTTTTTTTCCAGTTCACAATACATTCTCATTAATTATCTTTTCCCATTTTGTAGTGATCTGTGTTTTAAAAAGAAAATAAATTGAAATATGTGTGTGTGTGTGTTTTTTTTTAAATCAGCATTGCTGGGTTGTCGGCACAACGCTAAACTCATAACAAGAATGCCGGATAGGAGACAGGATCGGTATAACGTTAAATTCATAACAAGAATGCTGGACTGGAGACGGGATCGGTGTAAGATTAAATTCATAACAAGAATGCTGGACTGGAGACGGGATCGGTATAACGTTAAATTCATAACAAGAATGCTAGACTGGAGACGGGATCGGTATAACGTTAAATTCATAACAAGAATGCTGGACTGGAGACGGGATCGGTATAACGTTAAATTCATAACAAGAATGCTGGATTGGAGACGGGATCGGTATAAGATTAAATTCATAACAAGAATGCTGGACTGGAGACGGGATCGGTATAACGTTAAATTCATAACAAGAATGCTAGACTGGAGACGGGATCGGTATAACGTTAAATTCATAACAAGAATGCTGGACTGGAGACGGGATCGGTATAACGTTAAATTCATAACAAAGAATACATGACTGTAGCCAGTGTTGGCATAAGGTAGTTCCCGACCTACCGGTAGATCAGAATGGCTTATTTGACAAATCCCTAGACGAGGAAGGGGTAAAAAGAGGAAGGATTTTAAATCTAAGGACATTTCGGGGTACCCACTCCCGCCGACATTTTCTTCATGTAACCGGGGCCGACAATTACCGCCATTTTCGCCGTCTCTACACGGCAAACAATCCAGAGCATATATGTGAACGTGCAGACATCCCGCTCAGATCATGTATAACACACCACCAACTCTTGTAATCTCCTCTTCCAAGATCTGCGTTACCACATCTAGCAGAACCACTAACTCTCGCTCCGTCCTGGCACTCTCAGATGTTTTAAAAAAAATATGTTTTATAGTATAACTTTTAGCTTTAATCACGTCACCTCTAAATTTTTACCAGCTGATTAAAGAGAAAGTAAGGAGACAATAAATTAAAAAAATTATAATTGAAGGGACACATTAACTGAAAGAAACAACACAAAAAACTATATGTGAAGTCACATGTATTTCCAGTTCAAGGTCTGACAAAAGTAGGTCACTGACTGCAAATAAACTATTCCAGTCCGTTATTGGCTGTAACTGTCGAATCCATGATGCAGATAGGATAATTACAACCTCTACATGCCATTTTAATGTGAGCAATTATAGTGAGAATAAACGCAGAGTCGTAGCGCTGTTCAATAAATAAACCGAAAATTTGCGCCGTTTCTGCGAGTCTGGTGCGGAATTCCACAATTGTGACGTTATCTCCATTTTGTTTTAACTCAGGGCGCACGTGATGTCAAAGGGCAGATTCGATAAGTTTGTGTTCAGCGTTGGTATTTTGGGTTTTGAATCCGAAAATAGCGGATGGGTTTTTCTTGGCGCGTGATGTCGTCATAAGAATGCGTATATTGGTTTATTTCTATCGCCGTATGACAAAAGAATAATCATGCGTGAATTTCATCACTTGCGTACCCGAATTAATTGAGTCTGAAGAATTATTACTGTGCGTATACGCTTTGATACGCGCATTTGTACTGGCACTCGCAAAACAGTGCATGTTAGCAGGCCATTGAGAGATCAGACGAGGTATTGCACATTGTAAGGCCCCCTCAACAGTTGGGAAGAGGTGTAACAAGTTGATTAATCATGCATCCTTGGCGGAGGCGAGGCCCGGGCCGAATAGCCCTGGTGGTCCCAACTCTCGTAGGGCCTGCTTACATTACACAACCGTACATGATATGGGAGCCGCGGTAGCGCAGTGGTTAGCGCACTGGTTTCCTAGCTCAGTTGTCCATGGTTCGATCCCCAGCTGAAGTGAGATGTTTTAGACCGCAAACGGCTCCGGGGTCGACCCAGCCTCATGAATTGGGTACCAGAGCAACTCTGGAAAGGTTAAGGCGGCCGGCGTGATGCCCACCACATCACCCCTGGTCGAGAAAATATGGGCCTAACACCATATTCGCAATATGCCTCAATGGGCGTGTAACGGGATCCTTTACCTCTTTATCTTTTACCTTACATGACATGCTGTAAGTATGTATCATCGTTTTTTTGTTTGAAAAATTAAAATAACCTTTGACCCCGACTGGCTCTCTGGGATCTATGAAGAAGCAAAGAGAGAGTAGGCCTACTGAACCCTCATGCATGTCGTACAAGGCTACTAACAAGAGGTTATGCACGGGACTGGCAACCTCCGCCTCAAGAGCAAGGGAATGCCTGGCGTAGGCTTCCTGCAAGGGTACCAGCAAGAGTTGTGGTCCTATTCTCCGTAAGGAGCGCAAAAGAAAACTAATGATGTTCATGAAGATAAGAGTTTTCAGTGTTATCACGTTTTTTCCTCTTACATTGTGAAATAATTTTTGTCTCTCTCTCTCTCTTCTTTTACTCCTATTATCAATGATAGATCCTCTAGCAAGAAGCGTATCAACATATGAGAAGAAGATGCTGGGTAGAACACACACTGGGAAAACCTGTTGATGGCATTGCAGGGTAGTCATAGTTCTGGAATCTCAATGGTAATTTTCACTGGATTTACTCCCCTTGCTATGCAGTGATGGTCCAACAGTGACCAAAATTCAGAGTTTCTATTCAGTGTCTTCAAAGATGTCGGTCTACCTTTCGCTCAAGATTACTCTTAGCAGAGATGTGAATTCTTCTTCTTCTTCTGCGTTCGTCCTGACAAGGACGTTGGTTGCGTTGTGTCGCCGTTTACAGCAAGGCTGCGATATCTGCGCCTCTCAGCCCGACACATCTGTCTTCGGCACGGCATTTTTTAGGACCGGGTTTGCCTTCCCACTTCGATCCCTACTCTCTCAGCCAGACTGCAGTGATGCAGCCTGTTTCCAAGACCACCACTTGGAGGTGGAGTAGAGGTCTTGGTCAGCTCTGGTTCGCTGACCCTGACGCAAGCAGTCAGCTATGGGTCGCTGACTGCATTTATCACTGTTGCTGTGTCTTGGGGTCCCGAGATGTGAACTGAAGAATGGTGCTTCAATTCTAGGGAGCCTCGTAGGAATTTAAAGAAATCAAGTACTACGGCTGATAGGATCCAGGCCGTGTAAACTTTGCATCTTTCCTGACCTTCATTGTTAGGATTTTTCTCGTTCTGATGAGCCCCAAATTGATATATTTTACATTTGTTAACGATAATTGATTATAAAATTTGTTATCTGTAAATATATACATTTATAGTTGATTTAGTCATTGTTGAGTGAACTACATACGTATGTCTCAGTCATTTTAAATACCTATAACAGAGCTATTTAAGTAATATTTTACGGAGTTAAATCAGAGTAGATACTCTTAATTTTGGCCACTGTTAGACCATCACTGCAGGGCAAGGGGAGTAAATCCCGTGACACAGAGATAGAAATGAAAGGGTTGATGAAGGCATGGACAAACCTAGAACTGACAGCACGTGACAAGGTGACGTGTCATGAGTTTATTGGTGGCCTAATGCTTGTTTGGGGGGAGCTGATGCGGAATATACATATATATTAGGCTGGGAACGATTAAAAAAGCTTAACTGATTAATCGAATTACTTTAATTAAATGTTAATCGATAAGAAAAAAGGTAAAGGATCCCGTTACACGCCCATTGAGGCATATTGGGAATATGGTGTTAGGCCCATAATTTCTTAACTATCGGCACACAAGGGGTGATGTGGTCAGCATCATGCCGGCCGCCTTAACCTTCCAAGAGTGGCTCTGGTACCCAATTAATTTAGAATAATTTCATAGATTATAAAAAAATCACAAATAATTTTTTTTTCGAAATCACTAAGAACTTGTTTTACCTGTTACAAGACAATATTGTCCTGAAAATGTAATGAAAATACTGAAAAGCTACAACCAAAAAATTTATCATTATTGACCATACTTGCCAAATTGCATTTTACGAATCTCTAACATGGCAAATGCGCTCGCAATTGAGCCAAAAACATAAATATTGCTACAAATGTAATAATCGATTAAAATTGGTAGTTGTGACCACTCAAATATTCGATCGTTATATTTTTCTATGACCTCCTTTAACCTTCTTCTGTGCCCTTCCTTTTCTTTTCTCTCACCCGCTCGTTATCGCATTTTCCCGCTCTCCTCGACCAAGATTATATTATCATATCTTGTCACTCCCTAATAGTGCCTGACCACTTGACCTGTTTTCGAAGCAACATTGACTTCTAATTGTGCAAGGTGAAGTTGTTTCCGTACTAGATTATGTAACAGCTTCCGACAGACAGAAAAGGTGTCTGTAAGACGCGTGATGAGCTGATAGAACGAACACCGCAAGGCGGCATAGATTGAAAACCCAGACGTTCGTCAGGGGAAGATAGATAACAACCATTGATACACTGCTGATTTCACTGGGATGTCGGAAGATGACAATCTTGTTAAAGATTAAGGCACGAAAAATGATGTAACACTTCCGGCAGATTGAATTTTGTTGTAATAATCAACAACAAAAAAGTGACATCTTGAAGGAGATGATCAGCGATAGATCTGTGAAGTAGTGAGTTGGTAAACATGACAGACGAAGCAGAAGTAGCAAGACCTTTTATGGTCATGGGGTTTGAAAATACCATGTAAAGGACAATTTCGTATGTTGTCATGTAGTAATATTCAACATGAGGGTAGTTGGGGGGAAGTGGTAGAGAACCCCTACCAAAATCAGCCACTTATTTGCAATTGGTTTGGCGCTTGATACTAAAATAGACTGCTCCTGATTAGACTTCTCCTCCACGAAGCAACACGGGTGTGTGGGCATAATTGTTTCTTATATTCTACAGCGTTGTAAGATTACTTCACTGACTTCCAATTTCGCCTAGGAGAAATCATAGACAGCCAGGAACACGGAACAATAGCATCCAGATACAGGATGGGTCACAGGACTGGAAGTGAATTTTAAGATTAGAAAGGAGTAAATCCAGATTCATCACTTTGCGCATTACGTTCTCGGATCCTATTTCAAGTGCATCCAGTTAGACACCTAACCCACCTGAAGAGACGGCATCTTAAATCAGCTACCCGATAATATTCAGACGTTTCCTGAGCCAAAAAAATATGTGCTCATTCGATATCGAGTTTGTGGTTTTGTGGTACAAGTTGTGAGGAGTCGACGCTAGACGCCTACTGGACAACCTAAGTAGTTATCCCGGCTTTGCTGCAAGGGATGTGCTGCTTACATAATACTGTATTTGACTATATTAGTTACTTGTGCCCTTATGTCTAAGACTTTGGGACCAGTGCCTACGGTCTCTCATTATTCTGGCCTCTCAATCTGTCTTTTTGCTTCTTGTTATGTCTGTTTAAAATTATGTTTAGTAGAAAACAAACGTATCCTCAGTGGCTGGAGTGGGTGGTAACGCTATGACAGTCAAAGCAGTATCTTGAATGATTTCGAGGTAACAGAGAATTGCATTCTGAGCGCTCAATTTAAAAGTACGGTCAAAGTTGTTTGCTAGACAATATAATGACAGAGTGGGATTAAGTAGAAATCTTACTTACTTACTTAGTCGTTCCTCTTCTACCGTGAGGTGTAGAGGTTTGGAAGAGAGAGTGCCAGACTATCCTATCGGCTATCTTCCTCCTGGCCTGGTGCCATTCTAGTCCTCCGTCCTTCAAAGATTGTCTAATGTTGCCCTCCCAGCAAACTCTGGGTCATCCTGGGGGTCTGGATCCCTGGCTCTTTGTTTCCCATGCTTGTCGCGGTTGCCAATCTTCTGTCATTCTGCAGACATGGCCACACCATCTTAGTTGGGACTGTTCTACTTGGGTCTGCAGGGGGTGGGATTTTAGGCCTTGGTATAACGTCTGGTTGCGGACCATATCTCTTCTTTTTACTTCAACCACCTTCCTCACACCTCATTTCTGAGGTATGTATCTGGCTTTTGCAGGTTGTAGTCATTGCCCATGACTCGCATCCATATGTCAAGACTGGGACATAGGTGGAGCCGTATACAGCCATCTTCGTTTTTCTCGAAATCTTAACGCTTCTAATTTATACAGCAGAAAACTTTTATTTTTTTTTTATTCATTATTTCAAAAATTTCACAAGGTACGTGTTACTTCAGGTGCTCAAAATTTACTAAGGTAATAACAAACAACTACTTTGAAAAACAATTTCAATTTTTTTAAGTGACCCCCCCCCCCCCCCCCCCCCCCCCTTTTTTTTTTTGTATGGATCTAACGTGGATCTGCCTTGGCTAAGTCTCGTAAAATTTGAAGTCGGAGTCGGGACATTTTTTACCGACTGACTACTAAAAACGACCGATACTACGACTGCGACTCCCGACTCCGACCCCACAGCCCTAGTTTAGAGGAAGAAGTAGAGAAATCGAAGAAAAGGAGAAAAATGCACGAGAAGGCATGAAAACACATCTGTGTCGGGAAGGGGTAGTCCCATAGCAGATACTGCCATGATTGAAGTGGAGTGAATTGTTCGAGACTTCATTATACTCAGATTATGAAGTGGGGGTAAACCATTCCTGTCCTTGTTTCCTTAGCCTTTCCTATCGCAAGAGCAGAGTCAGGAATTCATTTATAGCTGGCTACGGTGAGAGACAGCCATGTCCTTTTTAGGATAGTCAGGATCCTATTTGGTTCTCCTCTCTTTATCTAGCTCATGTATGGCTCCACGAATACCGCTTGTGTACGGCGGTGGCCACATACCGGGCAACAGTCTTGGCTGACTGGCTAAACTACATGAGTGGAGTAGGAGTAATCTTACTCAAGGGAATGTCCATCCCTAGTACACAAAGACTAAGACGGTGAGTGAGGCGGAGGAATCTAAGAAGATCAATGGCTCGCAAAGCGGAACAGCAAAGTGTGTGGCGCACTAGAGGCGTGTCGGACATAGAAAAAGACAACGGCTAGCCACCGTGGAAGAGATTGGGGCCTTACCACGTACTTCCTACAGAATGTAATGAGATCACAACAAAAAGAAAAGAACCGATATGTAGAGAACTCTTTGTCCCCTTGGGAAGAATCTACTGTACAAATTAACAGGGAAGAGGCAACTGCTCTAATGAGTAAGGAAGTACATAATGACGAGTGTTCCTCAAATTCTGTTGAAAGGGAGCATTCTGAGAAAGACCGCCTAAAAACTAGTAGGAGGAGCCTAAAAATAGGAACATGGAACGTTAGAACTCTAAACAGAGAAGGAAAGCTTGACAATCTAATATTAGAGGCAACAGACATGAAACTCAATATACTGGGAATTGCAGAGGCAAGACTATTGGATACAGGCTACATAAAAAGAGACCAGTACACGCTTATACACTCAGGAGGAGAAAAACATGAAAGAGGGGTAGGAATGTTGATAAAGAAGGAGTTAGAAAAATACGTATGTGGATACTGGACACACAACGACAGAATGATGTTACTAAAGATGAGTGCAAAGCCATTCGACATATCAATCTTACAAACTTATGCACCAACTAAAGATCACAGCGAGGAAGAAATAGAAGAATACTATGAAGAACTACAACACACACTTAAACCAGTAAAATCTACAGATGTGTTGATAGTAATGGGTGATATGAATGCAAAAGTAGGAAAAGGAGAATACAAGACATCAGTAGGACAGTATGGATTAGGGACAAGAAATGATAGAGGAGACAGACTTATCCAGTTCTGTGAAGAAAACCAGCTGGTCATATGTAACACCTTTTTTGAACAACACCCAAGGAAATTATACGCATGGAAAAGCCCAGGAGATGTAACAAGAAATCAAATTGACTATATCATGATAAAACATAGATTTAAGAACAGTGTCAGAAGTGCAAAGACACATCCTGGCGCCGACATAAATTCAGATCACAATCCGGTCGTCATCAAAGTAAATATAAAGCTGAAAAGAACATGAAACAGAAGACAGGAGGAACCCCAGATAGAAATATCAGCACTAATACAACCAGATATAAAACAAAAATATCTAATCGACGTCAAAAATAAGTATCAACAGTTACTGACAGAAAGCATGGAGCAGTATAGAAGAGAAAACCCAGAAGAAAAAGTAACCACAAAATGGGAATGCTTAAAAACAAGCATACAATCAGCAAATGCAAATTTACCTAAAAAGGAGCCTTAAAAAAAAATCAAATTTGGATGACAGATAACATCTTGAGTAAAATAGCAGAAAGAAAGAAAGCAAAAAACACTCCAGAATATAAAACAATAGACAATGACATACGTACTATGTGTAGAGAAGCAAAAGAACGGTGGATAGAAACAAAATGCAAGGAAATAGAAGACTTGGAAGCAAAGCACATAACAAGAGATATGCATGAAGAAATAAAGAAATTATCAAATCGGTCGCGGTTTGCACAAGGAGAAAGCTGTATCAAGAACAAAAATGGTGTAATATTACTTGATGAGAAAGACATATCAAACAGATGGGCAGAATACGTAAAAGATTTATTCGAGGACAACAGAGGTAAAAAACCATCACCAGATTCTAATGAAGGCCCAAACATTCTCAGATCAGAAGTAGAGAATGCCATACATATGATACAAAAAGGAAAATCAGCAGGCACGGATAACATAAAATTGAAATGATAGAAGCCCTTGAGAGCTTTGGTATAGATACAATCACTGATCTATGCAACGATATATACAATACAGGATATATACCACACGACATGAAGACATCAGTTTTTATAACATTGCCCAAAAAACCTAATGCAACAGAATGTTCAGACTTCAGAACAATCAGCCTGATGAGTCATGCAATTAAGATACTGCTCAAAATCATACAGGAAAGAATAAAAAGTAAGGTAGACAGCGAAATCCATGAAGAACAGTTTGGTTTTAGACGGAACAGTGGAACAAGAGAGGCAATATTTTGCCTAAGAATATTAGCAGAAAAATATACCGAGGTCCAAAAAATTATGTACATGTGCTTCATTGACTATAAGAAGGCTTTTGACAGAGTCCATCATGAGAAAATAGTTGAATGCCTCGAAGACATAGGTATTGATGGATAAAGATATAAGAATACTCAGTAACCTTTATTGGGAGCAAACTGCCACAGTAAGATCAGGAAGGAATTATTCACCATACATAGACATAAAAAGAGGTGTCAGACAAGGTTGTGTGCTGTCCCCCTGCCTATTTAATCTATACACCGAAAAAATTTTCAAACAGATACAGGAAATACCAGGACTGAACATCAGTGGAAGGTCAATAAACAACCTTAGATATACAGATGATACCGTGTGTAGTAAAATCTGCGAGAATAATCGCTCATTTCAGTAAGATTTTAGTCATAAAAGGATAATAAATACAACAGCCCTATTGTGTCTGACGGTGATGCTTTCATACGCCAGCATAGCGCTGAATTTTGTGCCATGGAACGGCTTAGAATCGATCTCCCCCCGGAATTTTTTCATCAGTTTTGCCAGAATTATTTTTGTACCTTAAAGCAGTACCTTTATAAATTCTAAAGTTTCTGAGTTATTACACAACAAAGACACACATATTATACATCACAGTAAAGATAAATGAATGTAGAATTAGAATATGAAGGATTTTTAGTGATATTCTACATATAGTATTCAGTTATGAGTCATAATGAAAATACGGAACAAATTTCACAGAACACAAAAGTGACGTTCCCAACGTCGTTTCGGCTTCTAGGGGTTTTGTGGATGTACGCTACCAGCGTCGTTCCGGCCTTTAAGAGTTTTAAACCTACTCGCGTTCCTTGTGACGTACATTTTTAACATTTTGCCCGATTTGATAGAGACTGTGGCAAGACTTACAATTAACGCTTTGGCGGAAGTGTGCCGCCAAATACTGTCTGAATTAACGTAGAAATTTGACTTTAACGCTAGTAATCAGTAGTAATCCTTACAAATTTGGTAGTGTAACACGAAAAAATACAAATTATTAACGCCAATTCTTAACCTGCCGCGCACAACCCCGCTTCGCTGACGCAGTCTGCCATGCATATATATACACGCTGGAACAACTCTAGCAGAGGCAAACACGCAGACAATTTTATTTTCATCCTCGCGGTAGCATTTCTGACGTAACTGAAACAAGTTAGTTATTTGAAAAATACATGCTAGCGAGATGAAGGAGAGGAAAGATGGCGGTCTTGTGCAAAATGTTATTTGACGATTGACTATGACAAAAATTGAAAATTTAAACCATTATGAAACTGCCCATAAAAATTATATGGTAGTATGACGTAGAGTTCAGTGAGCAAGAATGTACTTTAAATAATATGATAGTCCCAGTATTAGATAAGTTATTGAGAAAATACTAATGTCTACGGACGCTCGACCAGACAGACTGTCGTTCCTGCTTTGTTTTTTTTAACGTTAGTGGGGACGCGAGTTTTAAAAAGAGGCAGGGAGGTACATTCAAATTCGCTTGGGTAAACAGAGAGTATAGGGGGAAAGGGGGGCGGTAGGAAAAATGTAATCCTAAACGAAACATCTTTTTGTATTGGGCATAACTAAAGCAGACTGGCCAATCGACTACCAGACGCAGAAATTGTTTGCAATTATTTTGTTTTTTCATAAAAACTGTATTTGAATTCAAGTAGTCGCACGTTTTGATTGGCCAGTGCTAGTAAATATTAGCAAAAGGCTTTGATTATTCATTGCCAGTCAAACTAAAATTTTCATTCAGATACGCTGAGAAACAGCTGTGTTAACTTTAAACTTAAATAAATAAGAAATTCACAGTCTGTGCAGTTCGGAGGAAGCTGAGGCCATTTCTTCTAAAGTCAGCGTCATTTGTTTATATTTTCTTGGATTGTGAGGCTCTATTTCCTGTTGCCAGCTGGTGACAGGAAACCTGCTGAGTACGAATAACACCATCCAGTCTCCAACCAATCGTTTATGCTGTCAAAGATAACAGTAGGAGATTTGGCGGGTGGTGAAATAGAGACTTTCTGCAACGACACATTGTAATATCTTTCAACAAGGAATCCCAGGTGATGTGTTAAACATCTGGGCATAACTGATATTTTCTGGTAATAAACACTAGTATTGCAAAACAATACTCAGGACGTTTATGGGGGTAGGATGAAACTACAGCCCTCATATACAGTGACTCTCCCTTTAGATGAATAAAGTGAAATCTATGAATATTTCCTACAGGAAAGACATATATAAATATATATATTAACTTTTTAGTTATTGGGCAAATTGCCCCAAAATTTTAATTGTTCTTTTCTGTAAACTATCTTGTCCTCATTTTCAAAAACCTGTCCAAACGATTTGGCTGGACAGGCAAAATAAAGTGTATAGTTTTATTCTCTTCTTTATAGAGACTTAAAGTGTTTTACTGTTGTGTACCATCATTACATTTCTTCCCTAGACACTAGGTACACCATATACCAGACACTAGAGCCAGAATAGTGACCGTGTGAGATCTAGGGAGGTAGCGATAGGTTCTCTGCACATAATTCATCATCATCATTTACAGAGTCAGGGGCCTACATGTGCTTGACCTCACACGGTTAATGCAGACACCGTTTTCATTCTTTTAGGATACCATCATAACCTCCCCAGCAAAATCAAACTTTGCTACACCGTGTTGTTAGCTGAAAGCGAACAGGAGTTACAAGAACTAGTGAAGCAAGTGAACAGTATAAGTCATGAATATGGACTCGGCATTAATATTGAGAAAACAAAAACTATGATAATTAGCAAAACAGACGATAAACCCACATTAAAGATAAGCGTAAATGGGAAAATCCTGGAACAAGTCAAGAGCTACGTATATCTTGGTCATATAACAACAGATGTGAAACAGAAATCAAGAAGAGAATAGGAATGGCCAAAGCTACATTCAACAACATGAAACATATACTGACATCTAAACAGTTATCTTGGTAATCACACACTCATGCACTCATGCTAGAAGTCACTGATGCAGACTGCTGTGTCGTTTTTCTGGTATTTAATGAACACACACTCGGACATCACAATACAGTCTCTTGATACATGTTGACACAGCAAATCATTAGGCACTTGAATAGTAGGTGGCAACATCAGACATGTTTCATGTAGCATATAAATACAATGGGCGATATAAGTCAAGCATTCAATGTTCTGGTGGGCTATCACCTCATACTTCAACTGACTGAACGCGTCAGTGAAAATGAATCTGTAAACATCAATAACGGTTCACTGCTCGAACCTTTTCTTGGCTAAGTTTTCTTAAGCGGTACATTCATCAAAAGTTCATAGCAACCATGATCAACCACAGTAGTGGGTTTTCCATAATAGGAAGATCTCTGCATCATCGTCCGATAATAAGAGTTGTTTTCTGTTCTCTTGACAATGATCCGTTGTGGTAACGGGAATTCAAAATGGCTACCTCCTTGAGTTTCACTCACCCAGGAGGATAAATGATGAGCCGAAATTAATTCAAAAATCTGAACATAAATGTTCTCAATGGGTTTCCATACAGTTCTGAAATCTATAAGGTTGCTTCATGAAAGTACATTAGAGCTGTTGGATAACCTGTCATCTTCATCGGCATTCAAACAATGCTAGATGTACGATGATCAGTTTGCCATCTAGGCCTAGCGAAGCAGAGTTCATCAAAAACAAAGGGTCTAGTATTACCTTGATTTGGGAATAAACACAATATAGAACATTAGGAGAATCTCTGACCATATGATCTTGCAGAGACACTATCTCCTTCCTAAAAATCATTCACAGAGATCACTTTTCAACATCCCTAAAGGACCAGCCCAGAAACAAAACGCCATGACATCAGGCAGTTCTCGTCGACACCCCCGACGCATGCGTAGAAAAGCCTATTCATCCCTTAGCGTCAGACCGAGAAATAGGCCGACATAAAAATACAAAAATATACGATATAAGACCGAATCTTCTTAATTAGACACGGAATAGATATATGTCCGGGCCATAAACATTATAAGCAAGACCAATTTATTTTCTGGCCATAACAAATGAGAAATGACATAGATCTAGCATTCATACTCCAGATCGATATTCAAGAGAGATCACCCATACAACAAAAGTATAAATTAATCATGGGTAGTCTAACTTTGACCGAGAGAGCATTTCTTTTCATATCAAATAGTCATACTGTACATTCCTACCTACAGTAATCCGTGCGTCGCATAATTCCATACAACAGAATATGTGCGCAACACCGGCCAAGCATTCTTAGACATTTAGTATTTTCTCAATAACTTGGCTAATACTTGGACTACCATATTTTTTAAAACATATTTTTGCTCATGGGACTCTAAGCTATACTAACATATGATTTTTATGGTCAGTTTCAGTATGGTTTAGATTTTCAATTTTGTCACTGTCAATCGTCAAATATAAATTTTACACAAGTCGGCCATCTTCTCCTCCCCCCCCCCCCCACTCTAACATTTTTCTCACTATTCAAATAAACCAACTAGTTTGAGTGACGTCAGAATATTACCGCTAGGAGGAACTGGAAAATTGTCTGTGTGTTTGCCTCTGCTGGCTTTGTTCACAGCGTGTATATATTAAAGAGACCGCTTGCAGAGCGAAGAGGGGTTTTTTCAAAACTTTGGTAGTGTTTTGCGTTAATTATTACAATCGTCTCGTTCTTACTACTGTGAAATGTCCGAATTATTACAAATGTTAGCGTTAAAGTTAACATATTACGTTAATTCAAACGCCAGTTTGGTCTCACAGTTCTGGCAAGTCGTTAATTACAAGCTTTTCCCCCGTTTCGTGCAGCAGATCGGCGAGATGTTAAAATGTTTATTGTACGTTTCCGAAACCGAAACTAAAGCGTGTTAGATTTTTACGGCGGGTCATTTTTTTCTTAGCATTCCCACTGCACAAAAGGCAGCTCTACTGGCGTTGAAGATGAAACCAGTCAGACACCTGAGGGTTGGTGTATTTATTCATCATAGGACTAAAATCTTACTGAAATAAGCGATTATCTCACAGATTTTGCTACACTGCCGACACCTTTTATGAAGGATTAAGCAATTATTTTTTTCAGCTCTTCAAGCCCCCACCTCTGATTTACTCAGCGGAATTATTATTATTCTGGTATAGTTCTGTTTAGAGTGTGTTTAGTAACTTGGCTCAGACAAACATGCAGTACATTTAAAATGATTAAATCAAAGTTAAATTTGTATATTAACAAATAACAGATTTAATAATCATTTAGCTTCAACAAGGGTTAAAATAATGGAAAAGTTTAGAAAGAAAATGTTATCATTGAATGATAGTAGGTTTTATTTAACAAGTTCACATTGGCTGCTTACAGGTTTCACATAGCTGCAATAGTAATTTCTGCTCTCGCGGATGGGTTTTGTGCAGATAGTGAAACGCTCTCCTGCGTATTGCGTTTCCCAACACGTACTTATGTGTCCCCTTTCTCCTATTCTATCTATCTCAGAATTTACACTGCATGATAATTAAACTTAATCCCTCGAGAGAAACTTTCTTTACATTTTAAATTGAAAAGATGAATCCTTATTTTATATTTAAATGAAAAGGTTAATAGTACAGATATAATATGTTTACATTTACATCTCCACTGTTTGAAAAGTGTTCGCAAAATAAATTGAATATGTTTTCATTTACATTTACACTGATTGAAAAGCTTAGAAACTTTCATTAATTTTAAAGTGAATATGTTTACATAGACGCTTAGAAACTTTCATTAATTTTTGAATAACATAGACGTTTAAACTGGTTTGAAACTGTAAGTATTTTACTTAGAATGTACATCATGTCTTTCATCTTTCCCTCCCTGCTCCATATGGAACTTGGGACAACCTTATGCTTTTAGTTCTCTGTAAGAAACTAGCAATAAAGCAGTCACCAGCCCTTGCAGTGGTGGTTCACGAAATCATCATTCTAAACGCTGAGGTTGCCAGCCTCAAATGATTGGACATCCACTTGCGATTTTCACATATTAATATTAGATACCACAAACTGATTTTTCATATTTGTTAAATTGACAATTCAATAAGATATTTAGAAAGTACATTTTTTTTTAAATTAAAAAAAAAAAACTTCATCAAAATCGGTCTATAAATAAAATAGTTATAAATTTTTATTTTATTTTTCAACTTAGAAATTTTATCGCTCCGTCTGAAAGTGAAAATGGGTCATCTTTGACATCACCAAAGGATCACAAATAACATGTATACGCACATATAAGGTCATGTTTGTGTTACAAACTACTTGTAATTGTAAGAAATTAAGAAATGGAAGGCATGGAGGACATAAAAAGGCCAATATACTCTTTTCAAATTTAAAGAAAATCGTTAGTCAAGTGTTTTTGTTACAAAATCAGCTCGACACACAATTTTAAAGTGTCAATGCTCAAAATCAATCTATGAACTTTAGACACTTAATATCTTTGAAATCCAATGTCATAGACATACTAAGTAAGCCCAATTTTTCTAAACATGTCACATTATTCTGAACAAGGTTATTATGAGCTGAACATGACAAGAAAGCCAGAAACCGATTTCCGCAGAAACCGATCAATTCGTCACGCTTTCTACATGTTTACAAAGAGAAAAAATTTACTAATGAAGTTACAGTAATGATCTATGTATCATTTTAAAGCTTTTTTTCAAGCACTTTCCAACAGTACAGAAATGAGCACATTTACTTTGACTTGTTAAACATAGGCTCAAATATGCCTTGTTTGGAGAAAATGCACAATTTTTCAAATTTTTTGTCACCCACAAAAATTGAACAAAAATTAACCATGTTAGGTATATTTATTTATCATACATCATTTAAAAGCCTTTTTACAGCTCTTTGCAATGGAATTCAAATAAACTAAGTTTATATGACATATTATGCTATGTGGCACCTTTTAGAAATGTCTTATTATTCCAAATCTCGTTAAGAAAGAATCCTACAGTCTGTTTCGCAGACAACCGATGTGTGCAAACTGCCGTGATTGTTTACATCGAATTAGGTCACCAAACTGACTGAGTTTTTGAGCGACTGGGGCATTAATCATGATTTAAAAGTATCTAAATACCACATTCAATGTGCACGACGCTTTTGACACTCTGCCAACGATATTAAAATCGCCCTCAAATAATTAAATTGCCAAAACAAAAGCTAAGTCGAGAGAATGATATTTTCGCTGTTCCAACCTTGAATCTACTCCCTGCACTTCCCTTGCTAATTCCATTTGTTTTATTGTAGTTTTAGAAGTCGTCCTTATATCAGTATAAATTAAATGTTATCAGTTTTCAAAAATATATATTAACTTACGCAGGTAGTTTCTCTCATTTGTGTGCTCAGTAGAATATGCCCGATAGTTTCTCTCATTCGCATATCGCTCGGGGGAGGGGGGAGGGGTGTTGATCTTTCCGGCGGAACAGCCATCATGACTGGACGCAAACGAAAAAAAACTTGTTGGGTTGCTCGTATTTCGTGAAATCTTGCTCTTTCAACAAATCTCAGAAAATGATACGAATTTGCACACTGATAGTCGAATAGATGGCAAATCTATGCATATAACACAAGCAGGGATCTGGCTCTTGGAAGCACACTTAAAACGACAACTTTGTCATTACTTCGAAATTTGTGCAACTAAATCGACATATTTCGAGGCTTGTGTAATATGAAAATAAGGCCCAATAACTCTTCTTTCTATTGATCGTCAATTTGGAAAGAATATCTCTTTGTTGATATAGCACCGAGTGTTTGAATGGCGCGCGGGTAACTTCGCGATATACTAATGTTTTCCGTTGCAATTTTTCTATCATTTACAAAATACATTCCGTTTTCAAGTTGACATATTTTGAGAGAGAAAACAACACAGAATTATTTCTTGGGGGTCGTTACTTTTATAAGATAATTCCCTCTATGACTCCGTGTGTTTCAGTTTCCTCAGCCTTCCTTATTAAAATGGTTTTCCAGGGCTATGGAAGTCCTTCAAGATTGTTCCACAAAGTTCGGTCTGATAGATGGAAATTCTGAATTCTAACTTCTGGCAAGTCTGGTTGTGTCGTCGTGGCAAGCGATTTCTCACAGTGTCTTAACACTGAAACGTGTCAGGTTATATTCCTGTCCTGCCCCCGCATCTGTTTGTTATGAAGCTAAGAAAAAGCTCCAATCATTTTCAAACATAAATGTTGGGTGGGGTAATTTCAAAATATTCCGACATGGAATAATTTTGCGCGTGATGCAAAGGTCACGTTTACCATATATGGCAATCAACCTCCGATGCCTTGTGTACCAGCTTACAAACACATGGTAAACTCTCTCAGCAATGTTTGTAAGATGTAACATCTTATTACTATCTAAAGTAATTTTGTCATAAGTCGGACAGGAAGAAATTAGGTCATCCTTGTCTGTCCAAAATGTGTCACCCAGACAAATAATCTCTTATCTGTCGCGTACCCTGGCCTTATCAGCAACTAGACAAATACGCTGGCGATTTTATTGTTAATCGGTAGCGGCCAAGTTTGGGTACGCGAGAATTTCCAACATGCTTGTCGTTTCAATATTGCATCATATGTCTACTATCTCAGCAGGGATGGGCAGGTCACGACAAGACGAAATATACTGAAGGGAGTGTAAGAATGAAAATACTAAATATCTGATACACATAGAAGAGAAAGAAAGAAAGTGCGACAATTGAAAGCACGCAATAAAAATCAGTACAAAAATGTAACTGATGCTGTCGTAGTCAAACAGAGATCGAGAAGGGTCGCCCCATTATGTCACAAACTGTATTCAAGAATTAAATCAGAAATTTTATACGTTGGTACTACATATTTCGAATGACTCGTTACTATGGGAATCTACTACAGTAGACATTCAAAAATCCGGCAACCTCCGGACCTGAGGAGTGCCGGATTTTTTAAAATGCCGGATTTTTTATGGTTATATATTCTGTATATATTTAACAGAAAATGACTACCTGTACACTTTATCTGCGATCGACAATGCACGATGTTTACGTTTTACACCACTTATTTTATTTGCTGAATCCATAATGGGGCTAAACAGCAGCAAATAAATGATAAAATGAGAAGGAATGAGCAGGAATGCCTGTTAACACGTGCAAGCAAGACCCAACAGCTGCATCAAAACATAAACTGCTCTAGAAAACAGTGGCGCGCCAACGCGGTAAATTTTAAAATGCGCTCCGAAATCCATGCCGGAAATCTGAAGGAACCGGATTATCGATGGCCGGATTTTTGAATGTCAACTGTACTGTACTTTATAAAAGCTGAGACCAAACAAGATATTCCTAGACAATGCAGACAACTCGGGCACTCTAATCTCCCTTAACAATTATTATCATTATTATTATAATATATATATAAGGCCCAATAATTCTTCTTTTACAAGCCTTAATTTAAATTTTTAAGTGCGCTAACATTTACAATACCCTGGTAGTGGGGCCAAGCCTCGGTCGCCAAGCCCTAGTTACAGCGATCATTGAATGTCTTGTAACGAGTTCAAGTGGTTGAATGATATTCAAAGTCATGTGTTAGCTGACCTTGCCCGGTACGATCTGCTCTGGGTCACAAGACGGAGTGAGAGCCTGCTGGTGACGTAAGCTGTTAAAGGATACGAATGTGTGAGAGAAATAGATCCTTCTGTCCGTCTGTTTCCTTGTCTCTCCATCTCGGTTAGCCCCAAACTGCCTTTCTCTGGGCCGCACTTTCGGAATGAAAAATTGTTCGCGCAACTCTGAATTTGTTATTGATACCATCAAAAACCAAAAAAAATCAACTCCCAGCAGTGCTTTCTTCAATAAATTACATTATTTTTAATGATGTTTTATTATTATTAAAATCTATTTGATATAAAATAACTTATGTTACTGAATGCAATCTGGAAATTTCTGGAAAATTCCACGAGTTTCTATACATATATTTCTCATATTGTATCACATATAACAAAATAAATAAGAAAATGACCTTCATATATTTTTTTGGCATATGAATTTTTTTTTTAAATGTCTCTAAATCCAATATTGTCTTTGAATCTTCCCACCACAACTGCCATTCTCTCGCGTCGCGCCGTTTGGGAACCACTGCTCTATATGTTTGTCTATCTCTGTCTCTGTCTATATTCTTGTCTTTCTCCCTCAATCTTTCTGTCTGCCTCTCTATATGCTTCTATCTGCGTCTCTCTATCATTCAGTATGTTTCTATATTTCTGTCTGTTCCTCTCTATGCTTTGTGTCTGTCTCTCTATATCCTTCTGTTTCTCTCAATCTTTCTGTCTGTCTGTCTCTTTATATTATTGTCTGTCTCTCTCAGTCTTTTTGTCTGTCTCTTTCTATGCTTCTATCTGCCTCTCTCTATCTGTATGTTTATATCTTTCTGTCTGTTCCTCTCTAAACTGTGTGTCTGTCTCCCTATCTTCTTGTGTCTATCTCCATATATCCTTCTGTCTATCTCCATATATCCTTAGTCTGTCTCTCTATATCCTTCTGTCTGTCTTTCTCTGTCTCTCTATCCTGTCTGTCTCTATATGTCTGTCTCATATGTATCTGTCTTTCTCTCTCTATCAGTCTGTCTGTCGCTCTATATCATTCTGTCTGTCTCTACCTATCTGTCTCTCTCTATATTTCTGTCTCTTTTTCTATTTATGTCTTTCTGACTGTTTCTATCATTCTGTCTTCCCAGAGAGAGAGAGAGAGAGAGAGATAGAGAGAGAGAGACACACACAGAGAGAGGGGAGAAGAAGCGGAGAGATATAAGAACGAAAGAAAAGGTACAAAGACTCCTATTATATAACTAATCAACAGAGACTGAGAGAGATGGACGGAGAGATAGAGATAGAGAGGGAGAAAGTAAAAAAAAATGTTAAAAATAACAATGTTAAATACAGTAACCGGATTTATTAACCAGGACACTACCGTAGGGCTGTGGTGGTTGGGGGGGGGGGGGGGATAACGGAGAGAAAATAATAGCGAAAGGAACCCCACAAAATCTCCCATTAGTGAACCAACTAATCAACTGAGACTGAGAGACAGACAGAGAGGGAAAGAGGGAAGCGGAGAGAAAATAAGGACGAACGAAAACACACCATGACTAATCAACAGAGAGAATGAGAGAGAGAGAAAGAGAGAGAGGGAGAGAGAGAGAGAGAGAGAGAGAGAGAGAGAGAGAGAGAGAGAGAGAGAGAGAGAGAGAGAGAGAGAGAGAGAGATAAACAGGCAGAAAGAAAGAAATCTGACAAACACAATGAACATATCCTCATCAATAATCAGCACGTAAGATATCATATTTATCAATTGTGTTGGTGACCGACCGCACGCGCTTGCCTGTCGCGTCAAAGTTACCTAGGTTCCAAACCTGGTAGCGTCACACTGCACATTTACCCAGCCGTAAATGGATTCCTAGTTTGGTTTGGTTTTAATGACTGTCTTCATTGCACACGGACAACTCCATCAGTGCTCCGATCTCCTTCCTTAGATCACTCAAGGAGGGTCTCAGCACAGTGCACGATCCGTAGCACCAGCGAGAATCCCAATGTGTGTATTCAGGAATCACACATTCTATAAATATATTTGGAGGGTAGGTTTCTAATTATTAAATTTTGCCAGGGCAGCGGCCTTATGGCCTACTGTTTACGATTTTCAACTGACGTGGGATTTTTAACGTGCAATGATGTCGATTCTGTTCGGCAACAATAACAATAAGAGTATGTGGAACTTGGAATAAGTGCAGACTACATATAACTATTATCTTTGCCGCGAGAGATAATAGTTATATGTAGTCTGCACTTATTCCACGTTCCACAGACTCTTATATAGACAGACCGTTAATTTCACTTCCAAAAAAAAAAAACCAAAAACATTGCTTTCCATCTTATACAGTTATACAACATACTGCAGAGTACCAGCTATGTAACTACCCTTATGCAACTGTTGACCGCCACCTCTTTGAGTGCTCAACACTCGATGATGTTAGGAAAATGCTCCTTCCTCAGAGGCCAGATAAGTGGAACACCTTACCACGGAGCAACAAAATAACTTGCGAAAACATGCACATATAAGTACATGGCATTGAGTAGCTGCCTTTTTCTTTCCGTTAAATCAAAAGAGTCAGAGTAGGTACATATTCACAGTGGAGCTTGTGAGCGTGTTCATACCGTTAATCGAACCCGGTACCTATGCCGCTTAGAGACATAATCCAAATTGTAATAGGTGGTTAAAATCCCCCAATTCCCCCCCCCCCCCCTTTCAGTGTGGCATTAGATATCTACCAAATAATTACTTGTGATCTACGGGTAGGACACGGACTCACTAGTTGCCTACCCTTGGTCAGTTTTGCCGGACAGCTCTGGGCTACTTTTCGTTAATTGGGCACTTCTTATTACTAGCCCTCGCTTCTAAATTTATGGTTGGGCGATTTCACGACTTTTTTTGCTACTTGTAAAATTTTGTCTCCTGCTACTTTAGGTTTACTGGCGGCAGGGGCCGTAGATACTAGGGGGGGGGGGGGGGGGTTGGGTGGGGGGGGGGGGGGAGAGGGGGGGGGGGGGGGGGGGGGGGGGGGGGGGGTATTTTTAAAAACACAACCCCACCCCCCCAATTCTATTAGGGGGGGAAATTATACTGTACCGGTACATAAAAATAGTGCATTTAAAAATATTTTTATTTATGTTTAAACCCCCTTAATAAAGTCCTATATACGGCTCTGCCTAGTGGGGTATAAATGGTTTTTTTAATTATTGTGTTGTAATGAATTTAGAATCACATCTGGCAACTCTGCCCTTGGGTTTATAAGGTCTTCCTAGGAATATCTGCAATCACACGAGCAACCGAAACAACTATCCTGAATTACAGTAACGCCCAATTCAGGCAAAATGTTCCAGCTACCAGTACCAGCATTCTATGGTATTTCATGTTGCTGATGCACAGTACAAATAACTCAATAACTCAAAATGTCCTTGGCATTCGTGTTCTCTCAGTGCTGTAAGGTAAAAGACGAGGCCTTGACACGCACATGAGGCCCAAGCCATACAAAGACCAGTTCGCTGACGTGTCAAAAGTTTCTTATCAGAGTCATAATTTTTCTGACCTCGTTCTACAAACAAACGCTGTAACAGGAACTTCATGTGCACGCGCAGTCTTTTATTTAAAAAATGGCTTTTTCATTTAAAAAAAATAATAATAATCTGACATTTTAAAACTATTTATGTATGTTTTTTTTTTTTGTATGTTTCTTATATAAATCGTTTTTCCCTCCGTTTGTCTGCATGTATGATTTAAATGTATGCATGTATGATTTAATGTCTTGTATAAAGATTTAATGTATCATGTATACAACAGCAACGGGCTGTGGAATTTAGGACAGTAGTTTATCAGAGTGGTTAGACCGAATTCCTCTCGCAACAAAGCTACCGCGTTCTGAGGTTCGGAATCTAGGTAGCGTCACGCTCCAGGACACTACTCAGTTGTAAATGGGTACCTGACTCTGTTTCTTGAGTTAGGGAAGGTAAAGACAGCGAAGGGAAGGGAAATGGTCGTTCCCACCTTAGAAAGCTGGAAGTAGATATAGTGAAATCTCCCCAACGCAGTATCCGTTTGTAAGACTAAGTTAAAATATTTCTAAACATTTATATAACACTCAAACTTTCGTTATGCGCGAGGGTTCCGTTCTGCAGAAACCTCGCGTACATAGAATTCGCGTGAATGTAACTTAAAAAGCTACAGGACATGATAGGTTAAGTTCCAGGGCTAAGGAAGAGATGCTGTCATTTTATGTACGTCTTCGTGTACTAATTCTTAATGTAAGTGTGCACGGGTAATGCAAATCAAAAGTGACTAAAACACATTATTAAAACAAATACGTTTATTTTGGTTTATTACTGCACTGATCTGATGCATCAAAAAGTGTAAAGAAAAAATGCTATATAATATTATTAGACCAATCACTAGGATGTGTTTTTTGATTGTTGCCCATGTCAGCAACATTGATTTAGTGGGTTCCGCGTGTATGTTACAGTTAGGCCTAGACTGCTGCACGGATGCCTTGACAACTCCCCCCCCCCCCCCCCCTTTTTTTTTTGCTCTGGAACCGATGCGCACTGTAGATTCGTTAATTCCAAATAGGCGCCCTATGGCAGACACACATCCACCTGCTTCAGTTCTTGAGATGGTCTCTAACATCTTCTCCAAGCTTAACATCATCTCTTTCATGAATATAGACATGATAACACTTATTAACCTCGTTGCTAAACGCAAGTAATACTAATGATAATAATAGCCATTTCAGTCATAACTGACTATAGGAATGCGCCGCTGAGATGACAGCCCTCAACTGCTTATTTTCCTGGTGTTCCTTTCGACGTTTTCTCCTCTCTTCTGCTTGCCTGTGAGCTTTTTCTCGCCCAATCTGAGGTGGCGCCGTAGACAGCATCACCACTTAGTGTGATGAGCAGCTTCATCCTCCATTGCCCTTATGTCTCTCTTGCACACATCTTTGAACCTCAGCTGTGGTCGCCCAGCTGTTCTTTTGCCATCTGCCAGTTGTCCGTAGAAGATATCTTTCGGGATGCGACCATCTTCCATGTGGCGGACATGGCCAAGCCAGCGTAGTCTGTGCTGTCTAAGCAGTGTATACATGCTCTGAAGACCAGCACATGACAGCACTTCGAGGCTTGTCACTTTGTCCTTCCACGAAATACGTAGGATGTGGCGTAGACAATGTAGATGGAAGGTATTGAGCCTCCTTTCTTGCCTACGCCAATTGAGCTAGATGCTTATAACCGGTAACTGCTACTTCCCGTGTTGTGCTGACATCTATATGGTGAAGCTGGAATGTCGTCTCCAGGGTGCGAACTTGGGCACATCGCAAATAATAAACTATTTAAAAATATGTAAAACAGAACGGCGTAAAAAAATCTCTTTGACATTTGAGAATGTGCAATTTCTGTTTTAGGTCCAGTTAAACACTACAGCTTTATGTACGTGTTGGTGCATTCTTGTCTTCCCATCAAGAAAGCAAACACCGCATTACACAGCCAGATCTTCCGCCACCCACACACAGAGATATTATCAGACAGCACTTTACAGCAATAGAATGGCAATGTGCTGATATCTTCTTCGTACACAGTCAGTCAGACGTCGAGTTGAATGTTTTCAAAGAAAGCGGTAGTTAGCTTGCGGCTATTTGAATCTCTGTAGAGCTTTTCCACGAATGGCACTGGTGTCGGCCATATGCGCTTTCTCTCTGTTCAGCATATGTTGGGCAACTTTGGAGCAGATGTTCAGCAGTCATTTTATCAGTGATGTGCTGATTTTAAATGTCTCTTAAATGGCACTGTAGAACAAAAAAAAAACAACAAAAAAAAAAAATAGAACCAAAAAGCTACAGACTTTTAATAAACGGGTGCTTGTGTAGAATAGAAGGACTGAAATGGTATAACAAAGTCACCAATGTGGAATTGATGACAAGAACCAGACAAGTGCCAGTGGAACAAGAGATGAGAAGAAGACGCTGGCGATGGATAGGACACACATTGAGGAAACCTGTTGATAGCATTACAAGGCAGTCCTTGTTCTGGAATCCACAGGGAAAGAGTGGCAGAGGTAGACCAAAAAACACACGGAGAAGAGAACTGGAAACAGAGGTGAAAATGATGAGGAAAACATGGAAAGAACTTGAGTGGATGGCACAGGACAGGAAGACTTGGCATGTGTTTGTTAAAGGCCTATGCTCCTTGGGGAGCTAAAGGGTATTGATTGATTGAAATAGCACTGTAGCGTAATGTTTTAAATTATTTTTATTTTGAAAAACTACATATCCAGTTTTTCCATTTGATTACAATTCTCAATACTAAACTCGAGTAAAATTGAATTTAGTTCGCGTACAATGAAATAGGGGTATAGAAGACAGGATAGCTCGCGCATATTCGAATACTCACGAATATAACTCGCGCACATGACAGAAGGTGGGGGTGGAAGTTGCGTGTACAACCTAACTATTATTTCACAGCTGCTTCAGGCTGGCAGATAGGACACAAGCAGGAATGATTTAGAAGGTGCAACCAAGATGGAGGTAGGTTTTAATTCTCAACGCAGGCGACAAATCAACAGGGGACTGACACTTGGTATTCATGAATCACGTGTTAAAAGGGCACAAGTGTCACGAGTTGCATCATCATCATTTTCTTTTTCGCTCCTTATGGAGCACGGAGCAATAACTGCAGCTGGCCCTCCTTGCCGGACGTCTGTATCCAGCATTCACGTGCTCTTGCAGTCGTGGTTTCTGTAGCATTTTGTTTGACATGATGAGGTTGCCAGCCTAATGCGCTACCTTATATTAGTCGTACCGTACGATATACCTGACGGAGCAGTGGGCATATTCTTTCTTTTGTGTCTCATCAGAGATTCACGGAAACTACAGAATGTTTGAAAAGCCACTACCTATTTTTTAAGTGTTTATATCCTCATCTTGTTTATAACTATTGGATATTCATCAAACAAATTACAAAACTAACCGCGGCCATTTGACATTTCACTTTTAAGCTTGACTTCTTATTTTCAGATACAGAATAAAATAAAGTAAAATTTAAACAGGCCGCTAAATCATTGTTTCTTAACCTTTTAGAGGTCACGCACCCCTTTACAGCATCTTAAGAAGCCTCCACCCCTTTACAGCATCTTAAGAAGCCTTGCACCCCTTTAAAGCATCTTAAGAAGCTTCGCACGCCATTATCTTATTGCTAACAAAATATGCCCCAAAGTGGAGAAAAGAGATACACGTACGTTTTGGGACAATGTTCTTTACAAAATGTGATTAAGATTCGGTAATGAATTCACGTTGTCAGTTGCTACGTACGATTAGGCTAGGGGTGTTGTGATCTGCTGGTAAACTGTTAAGAGCCTTTTTGTGTGCATCACATAGCTTTCAAATACAAGACCCTATGTGGTGCGAAAAAGGCTCACAACAGTTTACCACCGCTTCCCCGGGGGGTCCCGACGGACATCTTACACATAATGCTCTCGTTGCTACTCCATACACTTTCACGTCACCCTCACAACCACGCATAAAGACATTCGCATCCATGCCCTTTCGTGCATCACATATCTTTCATACACAAGACCCTATGTGGAGCGCAAAAAGGCTCATAACATCAATGATCTATTTTGTACAAACACATGTATTATATATATAATGTTAATGATGATTGGCCTTCTAAAATAACTGGCATGTCTCGCACATATAAAGATAGATCTCGCAGGGGACTTACCCCTGGTTAAGAAGCGCTGCACTAAATGGACGTTACAAAGGACAGCAAAAATTGCTTCCCGCTATGATGTGATGAGATCAACAGGCCGGATCTCACGTTGATCTTTAATGTTCATGTGGCAAACCATATGGTGCATTAAAATAACAGCCTATTTCTCGTTATTCTGACGTTTGTTTCATGTAAATCGGTTGAATAAAAATAAAGATATAAATATTTAAAAATAGGGAATGACTTTTCATTCATGGATTGTATTCGTCTTCTTCAAGTACCACGATTGATGCCGCTGGTGTTTTGTATCCCTGGTAGCAGGGGCGCACTTAAAGTATCTGGCACCCCGGGGTGGAGCTCACGTTGAATTTGAGTGACGATCGCACTGTTATCTGCGAAACAACACATCTCATATAGTGACCCTTCTGTAGCAAAGTGTGCAAAAACACAAATCAATAAGGATTTTACAGCACATAATAATAAAGATTATCACGAGAAAACAAACTCACAACAATTTGATGATTTTAAAGAAGAAAAAATTATTACACAAATAGTGAAAACACGGATTATGAATGAATTGTGTTAGTAAAGTTCCCGGCAGGCCTGATAAGCTTTTGCTGGAAAATATGTGAAATACTGTTTGTGTGTAAATGAATGTTTGTTCCTTTGTTCCTTTGGTGTGAATGTTGGAAACAACTTATATCCTGGGGTTCTCTTGGAAAAAATATATCGTAATCCAATGCTTGAAATTAACTTCACTGTTCTAATAAGGTATCCACAAAGGGGCACAGAATCTGAACACGATTTTATAAATCCAAGATTGGGGTAACGACTTCACTGTTCGAATAAGGTATCCACAATGGGCACATAATCTGAACACGATTTTTTATAAATCCAAGATAGGTGTAACGTATCCACAGTTGATGCGATATCCACAGATAACGAATTTGCTTCCAAAGGTGGGATGGAGGGTTAAAATGGGTGGAGTATGGTACGGGTGATGGTTGTTAAGGGTAATATCTGGTGTTGAGAATCGTTGCAATAATTGCAGTAATTGAAGTAATTGAAATAATCGAAATAATTGAAGGGAATTATTGTGACTGGTGGACGAGGACTATATGGCCACTGGCCAAAGGTAACCTCTTTTCAGCAATACGAGACAAGACTTTGCACTGCGTAAATCCGCTCCGGGATTTTAGTCTGTTAAGTTTAAACGAGAGGGCACTTGGTGTGTTTAACTCAAGTCTCCCTATGTACAGTTTTACTTTACAAGACTACGAAATGCGTCTTTCTCTTACAGTTGCTTAACACCAAGTGAAGTCTAAAAAACTAGTTTGTTAAAGAAAGAATTAATTTCGATTTACCCGCTACATTTTAAACGTTCCCACGATAGCCAAAAGTTAATTATGTCCCGTCTCATGCTAAGACACGTAAAAGATTTATCGTGCCGGTCTCCAGTTGACCACTGCACACTGAAATTAGATACTCTGGGAACCACTGTCGTTTCCACTAAGCGAATAAATCGTATAGACATCTTTAAAGAAATGCTTTTAAGTGCCTTGATAGAATTTGGGATCGTATGACAGGACCTTTAATGAAGACTTGAAAAACAGCTAAAGCACAGATCGCAGGTGCAAATATTTCCGTAGAGAACACAGACAAATGTGAAGGAAAAGAAAAGTAAGGAATTTTAACATAATCTAGACAAAATCTTCGAGCACTCCGTGACAGAAACTCCCCAATTTAAAATAGTTGCAAACTATTCAACGAGAGAAGGTCTTTGTCTAAATTATAAATTCCTTCTGTCACCCAACTTTTCAATTCTCTCGACCTCTGTCCGCTTGCTAACGCTCCACTTGGCCATGGCTCTACATTTTGAGAATCCCTGGTCTGAGTTCTCAATGAGCTAACTTTCGTAATTTCTTCTGGGCCCGTTCGTCCGGCCAAAATGCTGTACTCATTCACCTCTTCATACAAAAGAAATTTCATATGAACTAGTGTAGAGAGTGCACTATCTGTTGTGAGTTCACTGCGCTTTGTCTGCCATTGTTCCGTGGCCCGCTTGAATGGGCGTGCAAACCATCCTTTGTCACGGTAACAACGAAATTCTTGCTTGTGTCTCTTCCTTAAGAAATGGGGACTTCTCATGTATCTCCTTAACTCTGCTTCTACGTTTGACCTGCCTAGGCGGTCAATATTCCCTGTCTTTCTTTCTGGATTGAAAGTTTCCCATTGCGGGTTAAAACGTCCAATACTCAAGTTTCCGAAACATACCAAGTTTTCAAATAACTTGTTCCTTGATAAATCACACCAAGATTGAGGGTAACTGGCGTTCAGGTATGAACGAGGCAGTTTTTCGTGGGTGAAAATCAACTTTATAGCTGTGAGCATAGGGGGTTTAATGCGGGTGTCATTCTCTCCCTTCCACTTTCTGTCTATTCGCTGGTTATTCCCATTATCAATACTCTTCTCAACCACAGGCGTATCTTGTATCTCAGCCTGGGCTTTTCCTATCACTGTTGTGATTTTCTCAAGCAAAATGTTGGTTGGATCTTTCAATGACCCTGGCGTATCTCCTCTAATTTGAAAATATGCATCTCCTTCTGTAAAACTAATCGTCTCCTTGGGAATAGGGAAACTGTTGTAGAATGGCTTCTCAGCAGAAGTATGAACTCTCTCATTTTCATCCGTGTTTTTATGTTCCCGTGGTCCATTATTTGGTAGGGGTGCTAAAATTTCCGTTTGCTTGATGTTTTCACAGAAGGGTTGTCCACCTGGCGCCTGTGAACTACGTTCGCTGGGTGTCATATTCGCTTCTCTCTCACAGAGAAGGGGTGGGGTTTTTGATGCTGGGTTAAACCCAGTGATATGGCAAGTTTTTGCCGGTTTACACTTTTCCAACATTCCAGTGGATAAAGTGACAGGTAAAGAAGTTTCCTCTTGAACCTGGTCTACGACCATTGTGTCTCTATGAGTCACATGTTTTATCAGACCTTTGCGTGGTTCCGCGTGTACCATTAAAGGCTGTTTTAGTTCTCCTAGAACTATGTAACTTCCCTTGTCGTTCACTCCGTAAATGTCAACAATGAGAGGTTCCTCTGGGCTACTATTAAGCTCTCTGTCCTTTTGTTGCCCAGATGACATTAATCGCGGGATGGGGCCGTTACTGAAGTTATCTGTCTTCTTAGACGTTTCTTTACAGTCTCCATTCCTTCGGTTTTTCCTTTCTTGAAGGTTTACCATGTTTCTATTGTTTTTGTAGTCCTGAGCGCTTTTGTTGTGGTTATTAAATCGGTCTTTGTGTGCTTTCTGAGATTGAGCGAAGGCATGTTGTTGATTATTATAGATGTTCGGGGTGTCTTGGGAATTCCTCTTCTGACGTGTTCCTGACGAGAGGGTACTTTTCCTCATACTACCAGCATTTATGTGCGTAGGTACCTTCAAAAAGGGGTCATGACTTATCGAGTTCGATGTCCGCCTCTCTGCTTTGCCTAACCATGGGCTCTGAGTACTAAGTTGCGCTTCCTGTGGAGCAGAGGGTGCTTCCTCTTGAAATAATGGTTCATCTGACCTGGGAGTGGGGCTCTGGGATTCCGTGGCCTCATGACTAGTCATGGGTTTCAAATCTCTTGGCGAGTTTTGAGTTTCCAGTGGCGGCGTCTTCAACTTAAGGTAAAGTTGAGCTTCCAGCTGTTCCTTCTCATAAGCTGCTTCACTGCTTATGGCCTCTTCTTTCCACTTGGCTTCCTTCTCGTTCCAGTCGCGAGTCCATTTTTCATCACTCTCTATCATTTCTATCTCTGTTCTCGTGAAAAGTTCTGCCTGTTCTAAGACATGTTTCGCAATTAACTTTCTCGAGTAACCTCTTTCCTCGCCTTCCAAATAAGAGTCACTTATCCATGTATCTAGACATCTTATAATTTTTATGGAATCGGTCACTTTGTGATCTGTCAGATATTGGATAAATCTAGCTCTCAGTTCAGCTACTGCGTTCATTTTAGATCGCTGGGTAGGTAGTTCAATCTCTCAGTATACGCTGCACTAGTTTCCAGTTATTACTAATAATTCTATGAAGTATTGTAATAATAAACCACTGATCAATTTACAGAAGCTCGAGGTAATACTATTAAGTCTACTGACGTAATGTATCCCTTTACAGATGCTAGTATAATTGATATTTTAATAATACTTATTTCTGCTGAATTAAGGTATTATTAACTTTAGACAGACGCTAAACTTGCTTCCCATTATTACTAATAATTCTATGAAGTATTGTAATAATAACCACTAATCAATTTACTGAGGCTCGTGGTAATACTATTAAGTCTTCTGACGTAATGTAACTCATTAATGGAAGTTTAGTATAATTGGATTTTTGACAATTCCTTATTTCTGCTGAATTAAGGTCTCATCACTTGAGTAATACTCAAGTATAAACAATTCCCTTCAATATCTCACACACATACACACTCTACCGCCTGTTAAATGTACCACTTAATTACCTTAGTTAACAATTTAACGTAATTAAATAACCCTGAATTAAATTAGTGCCAGCAACGTTCTGTTACTTTAAAATTATAATTGTTCTGTTCAGATACTACCAGAAGTGTCGTTGTCTAGGGCGTTATAAGATTATAGTCCACAGTATAGACTAATAGTTCAAGATTCCTTACAGTTTCTGCAGAACAATTTAAAGACAAGATTCCCTGTAGTCACTGTGAAATAAGAATCCAGAAATTCAAATCCAAGGACGAGATTCCCAATAATTGTCGCATGAAAATATAATTAATAGTAGATAAAGCTTGACAGCTGTATATGTTGAGGAACAATAGTGCACACAGAAGTGTGATAGTGATGCGCAAGAGAGATAGGCAGAAGGCACAGGCTGAGTCAGTGAGTTCTTCACTAAGAAAACCACACACACAGCTCTTCTTGTTTTCTCTGGCGACAATATTACTCTTTTGCACACACTGTGTCACTCACAAATAGTAGGGTAAAGAAGTAAAGTTAGATTGAGGATTTGGTAGTCTGAACTGAACGAACAATCCTATCGAGGTTAACTCAATTTATTTCAATTTAGAAATGTAAATAAATCAATAAGGATTTTACAGCACATAATAATAAAGATTATCACGAGAAAACAAACTCACAACAATTTGATGATTTTAAAGAAGAAAAAATTATTACACAAATAGTGAAAACACGGATTATGAATGAATTGTGTTAGTAAAGTTCCCGGCAGGCCTGATAAGCTTTTGCAGGAAAATATGTGAAATACTGTTTGTGTGTAAATGAATGTTTGTTCCTTTGTTCCTTTGGTGTGAATGTTGGAAACAACTTATATCCTGGGGTTCTCTTGGAAAAATATATTGTAATCCAATGCTTGAAATTAACTTCACTGTTCTAATAAGGTATCCACAAAGGGGCACAGAATCTGAACACGATTTTATAAATCTAAGATTGGGGTAACGACTTCACTGTTCGAATAAGGTATCCACAATGGGCACATAATCTGAACACGATTTTTATAAATCCAAGATAGGTGTAACGTATCCACAGTTGATGCGATATCCACAGATAACGAATTTGCTTCCAAAGGTGGGATGGAGGGTTAAAATGGGTGGAGTATGGTACGGGTGATGGTTGTTAAGGGTAATATCTGGTGTTGAGAATCGTTGCAATAATTGCAGTAATTGAAGTAATTGAACTGATTGAAATAATCGAAATAATTGAAGGGAATTATTGTGACTGGTGGACGAGGACTATATGGCCACTGGCCAAAGGTAACCTCTTTTCAGCAATACGAGACAAGACTTTGCACTGCGTAAATCCGCTCCGGGATTTTAGTCTGTTAAGTTTAAACGAGAGGGCACTTGGTGTGTTTAACTCAAGTCTCCCTATGTACAGTTTTACTTTACAAGACTACGAAATGCGTCTTTCTCTTACAGTTGCTTAACACCAAGTGAAGTCTAAAAAACTAGTTTGTTAAAGAAAGAATTAATTTCGATTTACCCGCTACATTTTAAACGTTCCCACGATAGCCAAAAGTTAATTATGTCCCGTCTCATGCTAAGACACGTAAAAGATTTATCGTGCCGGTCTCCAGTTGACCACTGCACACTGAAATTAGATACTCTGGGAACCACTGTCGTTTCCACTAAGCGAATAAATCGTATAGACATCTTTAAAGAAATGCTTTTAAGTGCCTTGATAGAATTTGGGATCGTATGACAGGACCTTTAATGAAGACTTGAAAAAACAGCTAAAGCACAGATCGCAGGTGCAAATATTTCCGTAGAGAACACAGACAAATGTGAAGGAAAAGAAAAGTAAGGAATTTTAACATAATCTAGACAAAATCTTCGAGCACTCCGTGACAAACGGTATGAAGACTAAAGGAACAAAGTATAACTAAGCAGTCTAAAAATAGTAGCGGTCACTCATGCGCATTCGTTTATGTTATCAGAGAGGAGCCGGTATGCAAAATTCACAATGGCGAAGCAAAGTGTCGAAAGATAGGTACAGAATTTCTTGTGAACTGAGACTATAATAATAATAATAATAATAATAGCCCCTTCAGTCATAACTGACTATGGGAATGCGCCCCTGAGGTGACAGCCCTCAGCTGCTTATTTTCCTGGTGCTCCTCTCGACGTTTTCTCCTCACCTCTGCTTCTTGTGTGAGCCTCTCTTCGCCCAATCTGAGGTGGCGCCGTAAATAGCATCGCCAACTGACTATGTATCAGTGAATTATAAAAAAGGTTATAGCTTTTCACAGAAGGGATATGCAGAAATGGAAATCCAAAAGGAAAGTTGAAAGACGTATGTATATATATATAAAGATAGTTGTAGTTTTATTTGACTTTCACATCACAGGTCTAACCTAGTGATGGATTTTATAAATTTATAGTAAATACATGTCATACCCGATTGTAGGTTTAAGTATATGAAAAGGAAGCTTCCAGTAGGGGAAGATAAAGGAAATATAAGACAACGTGATGGATAAACTTAGCTGAGTGTGTATTGGAACGATTGCAGGGACAGTTGCACATAATACCCAAAAGGAGAGAAATCTTCAGTGCTTGAAAGGGACCAAACACTGCTGGCCTCCGAGACGCCCGCGCTCACAATATATAAGGCGAGAACGCTCAGTTAAAAAAACACACAACTAAAACCCCAGCCATAAGACAAGTAGAGTGCTGTCCACACTACGTCAGTTGCCACTGCATGAAGGGCAGACATTCTTCGCAGATTACAGTATTAATAAGAGCTTGGAATCGATCCTAGAGGGTGTGTAGGTTTACTCTATATATATATATATATATATATATATATATATATATATATATATATATATATATATATATATATATATATATATATATATATATATATATATATATATATATATATATATATATATTATATATATATATATATATATATATATATATATATATATATATATATATATATATATATATATATATCTTTGTGAATAATATCAATTTTATTTCAAATTTTAGTGTGTTGTGAATGTATCGGACATATTGTTTGTGTGGATATGATTGCTGAAGATTGGAAAACCTAAAATATAACATCCACAGTCCTTGTCAGGGCTATATATATATATATATATATATATATATATATATATATATATATATATATATATATGGTGACATAGGATGTTATAAATATGTATAGGGGACTTAGTGTACTGACTGAGATCAGCTGTGAAGGTATATATATCTAATAAGAGTAGTGTATTATATATAACCTTACTTGCTGCCACATATGTATACCTCAGTCAGAATTATTCTGGAATAGTGTGATGACTACGTTGTATGTCTAGGGTATGTGTATGATGAAGTGTAAGTCATAACAACAACAGACAGATAAACAATTTAATTTATTCCACCACACTTGACAACACTGTGACACTCACATACATAACACTCTAAAGGATATCTTAAAGGAGTCACTGATAACTTTTCAAATAACAATATGTATTCATTGCTGTTATGAATGAATATGTGTCCTGATTCAAATACAAAGGGAACCAGGAATCACAATCAATTTTACTTACAAGTTATATGTACAGAATTTATCAATATGAATATTGTAGTGACATATATTATTAAAAGTATCCTATGTGTGTCAGTTGTGTAGTAGTAATATGAGGTAATACTGGTTTTGTTTTGTTCAAGCTCTGTTGGTATTTGTCATCATGACTTCAATAGTTTGTCTTTATTGGAACTAGTATTGGAGATGTTCTCAGTTCCTGATATTAAAACAATTTAATTCCCCTCTTAATGTTATTTTTACAAGGTCATTTTATGATGGGGGTACATAATTTTGAGCTCAGCTGGCCACATCAGCTTATCTTGCGTGATGGCGGCAGGAAAAGACTCCTCTGCTCGATTTCTCCCCTGGGCTCTGGAGACACCTCACTGATAGCTAAATGGACCAAGGAGTATGCTGTCCGACTCTGGATTCAGCAAAGCTCTGACCAGGTGCTGCTCAATACCATCAAGACCACGGTCCCTGAAAACAAGAAGGATGTACCTTCTACTTCATAACTAATTGATACTCTAGTTCTACACTGATCACAATACACCACAAACATTGAGTTCAGAGCGTTAGGCCAACTGTCAGCTTCATCTGAAATACTTTATACCAGTATTAACCTCCTTAATGGTTACTACGCCTCTGCACTTCCAGCATTATTTCTTTCTAGTCAATCATCTAGGTGTCAGTGTACTGTTTGGCCATTCCATGCCGTTTTACTTTCCTCCGACACCTTCTGTTCAGGCTGGAGCATTATAGGCTTTACATCATGTTTGCTACTGAACTACACATATATACAGGCATAAATTAACAATTCACATTCAATTTTCATTAAAAGATACTGAATGTTTCAAGCTTACCACAATTCATAGAATAAACACAGATACGTTGACTAGCAATGAATTCTGGCACAAATTCCCATCTGCTTATGTTCCAGGCTTTTATTTAGCAAAAATATGAGCTGGCTTCAACGCACTGTTGCTTTATCAAGCTTATTTGAACTAGTTGTCTCGAACTAACGCTCCTAAGTGATTATATCAGCGAGTCTGGCCAATGGAGCCACGTTTCGACAAGTGTTTGAAAAAATTTTACCTTCCTACGTCTCCCCTAACAACCAAAGATAGTATTTATAGTCCGACCAATCGTGTTTAGTCTTATATTTGTTGCGCTCCAATCAATTTGGAGTTTACATGGTAGGCTATTTCCGTACGCAAGGTTTTTTCAAACACGTTATAAAAAAATTTTATGAGCAGAAATGATTTCATGCTGTCAGGCATCCCCACTATTTTATTTTGGTTATAACTTGTTAATTCCTAGACTATTTGCGTAACGTTTTACATATTCTTTGTCAGCAAGCCCTAAGGAACCCAAATATACAAATTTAAAAGAGCTAAGTGGCTGCGTTCAAAATATGCAATTACTTCTACCTCCTGTTTCGAAGATGTGCTGTCTGGGTACTGTAATGTTTTCAAACATAAACCCATCTATTGTCATCTTTTCTAATAAGAGTTTTTCAGGATTTAAAAACCTAACTCTGGGAAGGTTAGTGTTTTTATCACTGTCCGTCCGAAAAAGTTAGTGCATGTGGCCTTACACGCGTGATAGTAGTAATTGTGTATCGCGTTACGCTTGTTGGGGTGGCATTAATAGCGAAACGCGTGTTTAATTTTGCACGCGTTCGGCTTTCTGCCTCTCCCTTCTCTCTATCCTGCTTTATCTGTCTTTTAGTTACGCTGTGTATGGGATGAATGAAATATTAAATTTAGGTCATTGTTTCAGCTTGCGTATCTCAAGTTTAGTACATGTTTCATTGAAGAAAGCGGGTAATAATATAGTAGGCTTTTACTATCAACGTGAAAGCGTTACAATTTGCAGACGAAGCATAAAACAAAGGGGATTTCGAGTACATTCCTTGTGACAGCACTGTTATTTTACCATTGCTCTTTTCTTTATTAGAATTTATTTGTTAAGCTTTACATTTACCTTTTAATTTATATATGTGGATTAGAATATTCCACGACAATATATATATATTATATATATATATTTATATATATATATATATAATATATATATATATATATCTATATATATATATATATATATATATATATATATATATATATATATTCTGGTTTTGTCTGGGTCTATAACCTACCAGCAAGACCAGTACTGACTTGGCATGTATGTGAGGAAGGCAAAGGTTGCATCAGGTCCATATATTCATATTGCTTTGATTATTCCTGTATTGTTATAATTGAGAAAACGTTTTGCAGTAAACACCAGTCTGTCTCACTATATCTAAATCATACACGGCCATGTATCATTTATCATTCATGCAAACATCTGATGACACCCTCATCTCATACACACCATAAGATGTAATAGGTCTCCATGACATTGCCTAGCCACTCGATACTCCTTGTTCCAGGTTCTATAGTCGAATTAAAAAAAAACCCTGAAGTCAAGTGGACCTTCCATCCTGCTACCTAACCATAACAGGAGCCAAGAGGTTGAAGTGTTCCATAGCTTTTTTCCCCCTGATTGCTGGGATTGGACTGAAGAGTGACTTTCAGAATACAGTGTTATGTGTCAACCCATATCTGGACAAGTGCTGATTCAAAGTTGAGTTACATAGTGACTATTCGGGTGGCAAATGTGAGACATTCAACTGTCAGATGATGACAAATTAGGGCAGAGCTTAAAATGAGACAGACTAGTATAAATAACAACAGTGAGAGAACATTTTTTGTGTAAATTAATTTAAAGATCCCATGGGGACTTTTTCTCTAAGTTTAAACTTATAATTATATTATCACTTGATGTAAATACAAAACCATAATCACCATAGTCCAACACTCACCCTTCATTTCATAATTAGATAGGTGTACATAATAAATTTTGAAATAGTACTCAAGTGACTTGTTAAATTTTTAACTGTTTAAGTTGAGTTACTTTTTCTGAATTATTATAATATCACATGGGTTACTACAGCTAAGGTGGCAAAGTATATTTCTGAAGCCTTAAACTATTGTCTAGCTCAGAGTATTCGCAGCCGTAGCTCACTTGTGATACCAGTGCTCTTCTCTGACACTGGGACTTCATACATTCTGGAGAGAATTCTATTTCTTCTCTAAACAAGAAAAACCTTACGCTACACCTTCTGATTTATGTTTTTGCCTTCATCCGAGCGAGATTAAACAGTCGGCCATCAGACCTAGTGTAGAGTCATATTCCTTCAGTTGCATCTCCGAATGCATGTTTCAAGAACAAGGCAAAAAAAGATACCGAAGAGGGTCGGAGCCAGGACTCAGCCTTGTTTTCTGCCACTGCATATGTCAAATGGCTGTGGCACATTTCCAGCACACTGGACTGTTACCTTCATGTCTTCATGGAATGACTATAATTTCCAGCAATTTAGCCGGGCAGCACATTTCCAAGGTTACCTCGAAGAGTTCATCCCTCCCAACCAGGCCAAATGGCTTAGTGAGGCTGCCAAAAGATGAAGAGGGACAGACAGAAATATATATATATATATATATATATATATATATATATATATATATATAGAGAGAGAGAGAGAGAGAGAGAGAGAGAGAGAGAGAGAGAGAGAGAGAGAGAGAGAGAGAGAGAGAGAGAGAGAGAGAGAAGAAGAAGAAGATTGAGAAAATAGAAAAATAGAGAAAGACACATAAACAGACAAGCAGACAAACTGACAGACAGACAGACGGATCTATTTCTCTTCTTTCTAACATGAGAAATAAGCTTTTTTTGCCCAGTGACCACTTTGAGTACATTTCATTACTGTTTTATGCTTTCCATGGGTTTTATACTGGGACTATATTTGCTCATTTAACAACGAAAAAAAAAAAATCATATAAAAATCGTTCACGAAATCTTTGAAGTGTCACAAGACCAGGTTAAAAACAATAACTTTTTATCTACACTTAACCCTGGCAACTTTTGTGTACTCGTTTCTGTACTGACCATACATCACAACCACCCACTGCTTGCATGAAACTCTGGTCTAGGTCAAGGCTATGATTAAGAGCCAAGGTCTTTGCAACCGAATTTTTCAACCACGCTTTACTGACGGTTTTGTAGATACAGAAATACCGTACGTGGTACACAGTTAAGTTCAAGGTCAATGAAATAGATATAAAGATAATAATAACAAATAATCTAGAACACATTTGTAAACATAAGCATGATCTATCCTTCAGTCTTTAAGTACCATCAGTCCTCCTCTTCAAGTGCCGCGCCTGTTTCAAACCCCAGTAGCGTCATGCTTCAGTCTACTCAGCTGTAAATGAGTGTTGGACTAAGCTGTTGCGTAAAGGAAGGCAAAGGGAGCGAGAAAGGGACTTGGTCATCGCACTTCATAAAGCTGGGACTAGTATAATGGAATCTCTAACACTTCACTCTCCTACTGTAGTATCTGTTATGGGACTACCATTACTTTTTTTAGCCATGCCTGGTGGAGTAGGAGATCATATCTCGCCACAACTTCCTGTCATCAGTACTGTTTATTAATTCTGTTAATTACTTCTTTCATGGCAGGGTGTAGAACGAAACAGTATCTTCCTTTGTCGTCTTGTATCTCTTCTGTCCATCAATCTTTACTGTTGTCACGATGTATTCTAGCTTTCTTCTTTATATAACATGTCCCAAGAAAGTGGATTGCGTCTGTCCTTCAGTGTCACGGATTGCCTCCCCTGCTTTGCAGTAGTGGTCCAACAGAGACCAAAACTCAAGAGTATCTAATATTGGCTTCCTATGTATCTACCTGTGCGCAAGATTACTCTTGGCAGAGATGTAGATAGAAGATTAATGACACTTCTACCTTAAGGGAGGGTTCACAAGATATTTCCAGAAGTCACTAACAATCTTGCATTGGGCTGAACAATTGTTAACGCATTATATCTGGTCCGTCGTTTTTTGTGAAGGATTTAAGCAATGGTTTAGCCCGTTCAAGCCCCCAGTTGATGTGATCCAACGCAATCCCTCTTATAAGGTAAAGCTCTGTTTAAATGTCTAGGTATTTATATATCTATATATATTAAATATTCTGGCTCATACGTTCCTTTCATACATATACAACTGAAGTGACTATGATTATTTAGTTTTAAAACAACATGTAACACTTTTAATACTGAAGTAGTTTTTAACAGTTAAAATAAATATGGAAAGATAGGTGAAATTTAGATAAAAGTTTTCGTCACGGAGACGTAGGTGAGTATTTATCAAAAGTCTGTTGCTTTCGCCTATTTCACAAGAAACGTAACTCTAGCTGAGTCCCGCAGCTGTGGTTCATCAATTCTGTGATGACGAAAGCCTTCTCCACACTCTCTTCCACTGTAGACGGTTATGGTGGATGCTTTTCTTTCACACTAGAGGCGTTAGTACCACAAATCGTCTGATGCTTTGTAACCACGAAATTTAGAAAAATAGAAAAAACAAATGCCCTCTGCTAAGTACGAGCACTCTAACAGGCTCACGTTCCCGTTGTCTGCCCACCAATGTTAAACTCTGAGAAGAATTTAATTCTCGAGCACGCACAACGTAACTCCGAGAAGATGGTTAAAATTCACCAATATTACTCTAAGGATTACGAGTAAAATGTGTCTGGACAGTGAGAATATGATTTGTGCCTGAACTAACATTAACGAGTTACATACATCTCAAAAATGGTATGCTACACTTGGGGCACACATGATGTAATCATCACTCATTACTGCTCCAGTCGGAGTCCTGGGATCCCCTCTGCTGTCGGGTTTCCGCACGACTAGTAAGAAACAATCACCAGCTATTGCAGTAGTGGTTCATACATATACTGTTTTCATATGTTGAAGTTGCCAGCCTCATATATAACCACTAGAAAGAAACCTGTAAAATTTACATTAGTAAATAAATTGTTTACACTTACCCCAAAATTTTGGGAATACACAATCTCCTCGCACAGATTTAGACGGGACACAGCTCTGTATTAGAAGCTTCGAAATCACTTAGGTCTGGAAATTAGATTTAATTAGATTGACGGCGGGTGCTCTGCAAAATCAGTGGCCTGGGAAAACTTGTATTTAATTCCTCTATGACTTGTGATCAAATTCCTAAGTTTCCAGTCTTGTATTAAAAGTGCGGGTTTACTTGTAAAGTCCTAAGTTGCCCAATACTCAATCTGTTACTTATAGTTGTAGAATGTCTAAATCTAATGTCTCCTTTTTCTTTCTGACTTTTAGGAGTCGCTAGTCTGACGTTTGCGCTGCAGTGTGTGTACTGACTTTGATTTCACTTCATTATATCTCACAATCCTCAGTTCAAATTCCAGCTGTGTTTCCGCTTAATTCTCCAATGCGATACATTGTATATTCCGGCCTCTGAAATCAACCAATTCAATCGAATCTCGTTCAGCATTACGTGGGTAGGGGTGCTTTAAATTAAAAAATACCCTCATGTGTTTTAAAATATTAAATTTAATATCCACGCGTGACCTCTTCATATCGTTGCGTCAGACTTCCGCCGGCATCTTGTACACAACTCATAAACACCATCTGTGAACTCTTTTGATTATCAGATGCTACCTATCGCCAACATTGTCTCTCCAAGTGTTACGATAATACCCCGGTTCATCTGGCGGAACGTAAATAAGTCTGAGGAGTGGTAAACAAGATACAGACAGTCCCATATCAAATACTTTCCGTAGGGGAGTGAGTGTTAGAGACTTTCCCCTACTAGATTCAGCATAGAGAGTAAATAATGGTGCATAAAATATGCCACGTAATAATGACAGGGAGAGAAAAAAAGAACGAAAATATCACTCGCACGGGAATGTAATGCACTCCTGCCGGAGTGGACTTGAGATCGCACAACCGTATCGTCACATTCAGTTTGAGGCAAGAAGAGGGATTTAGTTACAGTGAATTAGTCTTGGCTCCCGTGTAGCTGCCTTGGGTCTCTATGAGGAAATTAGTTACAGTGAACTAGTCTGGGCTCCCGTGTAGTTCTCGTGGGTCTCTAAGGATACAAAGCAAGAAAAGTACTTCTGATCCCTCAGACATGACGTACAAGGCGATTAATATGACATTGTGTGGGGTTGGAACCCTCATGTTGTAAAACCAATTGCTACGGACAGAGACGGCGTGGACAACGTGATATTCATTTGCATGAGCAAAAGGTTCGAACCTTATCATTGTAAGTTGTATCTTTATGGAGGTCTTTAACGACTGAGAGACGAAATCTGACCAAGTGTTGTTTGAACATCTATGATTGGCCTAAGGCCGCTTCCCTGGCAAAATTTATAAATTAGAAACCTACGCAAAGATATTTATAGAATGTGCGATCCCTACACATTGGGATTCCCGCCGGTGGTATGGAGTTCGTGCAGTGTGCTGAGATCCTCCTTGTGTGATCTAAGGTAGGAGATAGGAGCACTGATGGAGTTGTCCGTGTGCAATGAAGATAGTCCTTAAAAAACCAAACCAAATCATCTCTTGTTTATGACGAAGTACAACAGTTCTATAAGTGAGAAAGATATCAAGAAAGAAATGGGGGGAGAAAAAACGACTGTCAACGTGTAGCAATAAGGCTTGAGACAGAAAACACTGGAGATCCACTGCAACGGACCTTCGATGCGAAGATGGCACTTGTTCTGATTTTTGTGTGTACAAGTTAGTAACAAATGGACAGAAAATCAAGAATTGAATCATAAGACTTACGTTCAGCTCAAAAGGCAGCAAATGCCTTGATTAAACGCATGGCAGAAAATTTCCCGAAGGTTACAGAAATGTGGTTTAACAGTAGAATGTTAAGAATACTACGGGCGGCTAAAAGAGTAACCAGGATGAATGAATGCACTATTGATTTTAAACTAACAGCCAAACTGTAGCCACAGTGGCCAAGCCTTGTTTTGCCTTAGGGGTTTCCCGAATACGATGCAAACGTTTAGAAATGTTGGGACACTACGGTCATGTAAACCACATGTTTAGGCTCTTATTAGGAATGGACCTCACGTCACACTGTAATTTAGTTGATAATTAAACAAAAAAAAAAATAAGAATGTGATAACGAGACGGTCGTTTCCAAAATAAACAAAATAACATAGTCAAAACAAAGAAATAGAATATTGAACAAAACACACGGATAGCCGTTTAAAAATCGTAGATAGCGTGTACCTGACAAGACTTGCTTGCCCAAGAATCTGGTGTTAGTTAATATAAAATAGTCCCTTAAACTAATCTCAACTATTGCTAAAAACCATTCCCTCTCAGGACCGATCAGAGATACTGTCCGGTCACGTCATATATGCTCTTAGAATTGGATCGCATTATTTTCTTGGGAACAAGTAGGTGACAGATAGGATCATATCGTACAGTTGACTCCCGAATTTTGGCTTGGCTTTGATGTGGGACGAAAAGTTTTTATTGGTGCCTTTGAAATAAAACATAAAATCGCCTATAGTAACCCGTAGAAAAGGTTTGGAATGATATTTTTTTGTTGAATGAAAGATGTCTTCCCCTTGCTAAAATTAAGCGTGATTGGCTAACTGAATCGATATTGTCAGGAATAAGCTTTAGTGGGACGCCATTACTAGAAAAACTTTTACCAGCGATAGCATCCGAGATAAGGCATGTGCTTTCAAATATAATTTATGGGACCGCCTGGACCATTAAAACCAGATACGACACTGTGTCAGTCATTAGTATCTGTGTAATTTCAATGCAAACACAATTGTGGTAAGAAGATTGGACATTTATTGAATCTGTATTTTTACTATATACAAAAATTGCTTGTGAAATAATTACTAATATGTCTGGAGACCATGAGTGCGTCTATAGCGAACCATGAGGAAAGTCTAAAGGATAGATCCACCATGTGACTCGATGTATTATCAGAGAGGTGTCTAAAACTATCAAGCATACTATGAATGCTTGTCATAAACGGAGCATAAACACCTATTTTTATTATGGAGGAGGATTACCGCTGGATATTGCAGTGGCGGTATTTAACTATTACGGGGCGCGGAATATGGTGTCCGCTTGTTCACCATCAAAAGAACATGGTAGCATAGGTTTGTGTCTAAAGATATGCCCCTTTTTTGTTTTGATTTTTAATGTAAGATGTTCCTAGAGATGTGGACTATTAGTGTCTGCTAGATATTAGAGAAGGATTTGCCTACCTTCACCCTTTCAGAGGTCCTTGTGCTTGGTACTGACCAGTTAATGTGGTACCCCCAAAAAGCTTGAAATCTGATAGATTTCAGGACTTGCCTGTTTATGCTGCGAGCCATTTCGTGGCCTTTGCCTATCAAACAGGGCAAACCGATATGTCAAGCGAGCAGAGGCATAGGTTCAACACCTAATATTCTACTGCCCAAGATTAAGTTCTCGTTAGGTCATGAGGAGCTCAAACTACAGGGAATTACAAGATAGCAATATCTTACAAGTGACGATGTGAATAAAACTGGGATACTATAATTAATAGTTTCCACAAGTGGGACAGATAAGAACAATCAAACATTGTGAAACGGGGTATTGCTATTCCAACAAACAACCTCGAGGTCCTCCAGTCTTAACCTTCACGTAGGAGACCACTACAGACGTATCTTAGGAAAACTCATTTTTATTGTATTGTACAGAGGTATTATTGTGCTTTTTTGATAGCTGATGTAAATGCTTATTATGGCATTTCACCTTTTAAAATTGTCACTCCTGGATTCCCCCCCAATACATATATCAGGATAATAAAATTGTTAAAATATATTTACACAAAAAATTCAACCACCGTCTTAAAATAAGATAGCCTTTTAGCGTGTTCGTTTGTATGTTTATTGTGGTAAGTAAAAACTGTGTCCTAGTTGTGAATAATAAACAATTAGTTGTGTATGTATGTGGATTATTGTACATTAACTCTACATTCTATCCCTTGACACTAACGCGAGTCATTTAATATAATGACTAAATACATTTTGATGAGATAAAAGGGGTGGTAGGGAAAGGTTACCTGAAAAGTTTCACAATTACTATTGGGTTAATTAGGGACCTTATAGCTAATATCCTTTAATTACATAATCCATTACTAACCAAAACAAAAAAATCCAAAATAAAACAATCTAATCCACAATAAAATACTATATATACATCTCTCATACATCAATTTTTATAAAATTAATTGAGCCAAATCTAAATCGATAGGACAATATATTTCAAATATCAAAAAAAACCTGTGACAATGCTCAAATTGATCACTTAGTTCAAATAAACCTATAAAAAAAAAAACAAATTTAACTATTTCACATTTTGATTATACCAATCACAACTCTAATTTTTCATGTCTGACCCCCTCTTATCCTTACACACAATCATAAATTTTTCTATAACTTCATATCTCACCATTCCTTCCTACACCCCAACATATCATCCATCCCTAATACCAATTTATATATACTTGAGTACTTCTTTTAGACAGATTTCCATGTACCCTAGTCATGGACCAACACCTTATTTAATCTATTTTATTTATTCAGCAGCCCAAATATAATGCCTCTAATTCGCTCAATGAAACACTAATTTTTTCACACCTTCCTAAACAAATCTCTCCTACATTCATTACTTTAATCTTCTGACAAAAACATTCATATCGGCTTTTTATTTACAATTTCTGTATTAATAAATGACTTCTATCTTATAAATTTTTCTATCTCCTCCAAGGATCCTGTAGAGTATACCATTTTACCGATTCAATCGTTATCCATCCCCTTTATATACACAAACAATGACCAACTCCCTCCTATTTATTAAATAAAATCTATTTCCTTCAGACATGCGAGTAATGGGCATCGTGGCATTATACTCCACTACAACCTAGATCTTCATTCCTCCCCCCTTTCTCCTTATAAAAAATCCTCACCATCCCCATGATGGATTACATCTCACTTATAGTTACCCCTTGGTCTCTCTCTATTCCCTTAGGAATATCAGACTAGAGGAAATTTCCAGCGGGTGGAGTAGATTATTCAGAATAGATCCCTCTTATACCTATGACTGGGAGGATTTCTCCTTTATTCCTAAGATGAGCATAAGAGGGAGAGGAGGATAACAGGACGATCTAGACCAAGGCAGGGGGAATACCAGGCGGAGGACTTATCAGTGGATATAGGACCTTATTACCTATCTTAATTACTCTCTTCTACAGAAACAAGAGGAAGAGGAAGGAATTAGGAATAATATCTTATCTCAGTTTATTACATACGAGTAAGAGGTTTCCAACAGAGAGATTCTAAGAGATCCTGCGAGAAGAAAGATGACCAGAAAAATTGGAGGGAATCCGGGGTCAGATTGGATTAGAAGTATGAGCGAAATTACAAGTTCTAAAGGTACAGACCCTTTCTCTACTTCCAGACTAGAATACAACTACTAGGAACTAAACCTCTCATTTTAAATAGTGGAATAGAAGAATCTTCTTTATCTATTATTATCCCAAAATTGGGTAAAAAACGTAGCAGCTGCATAAAATATTAAGTAAGCTCATTCAACCCAAATCTATTTTCTAAATTTCTGTGAGCCGTTGCGAACAAACTGAATCTGGAAAACAAGAGTCTCACGGCATCTTGCCTGGCAAATAACTAAAAATGTTTAAAGAGCTTATTGGTTAGTTCTTTGATTCCATATCAAGATGTACATTTATTTATCACATTGGAATAGTGGACTGTTCCGGAGTATCGAGATAATGAGGACAGGGTCTTACACCTGCCATGGCTGACTTCGCGTGTTACCTCAGCCATAAATGCAATACTCCAAATCTGGATGTTCTTGACATGTTTAGTTAACCGGATTTCCTAACCTAACTATACACCAGAGCTTTAACGCTCGGCCACTGTTAAAGTATGGATAATTGAAACATGAAACAATTCTCAGGATATAGGGTACTTTTGGTGATAAGTCGCTACATGTTCTTCTAAACTTGAACCTGGTCCGAATGACCTTCCCTGTAAGTATATTTTATAAAGTCAATTTTATAGAGACCCCTTTACAAATACATATGAAAGGTATTATACGGTGTCGGCGAACAAGTCCTTAGGGAGTTTAATGCGCTTCTACTTGTAAGTCAAAAATCGCATTGTTGTGTTAGGTCTAGTGATGTATTTACACTTCATAAACGGCATTTAGGGTAGGATGTGAATTTATCATAACTTAATTACCAATACATCACCACTCCGCCGTTTTTTCCTCTATCCATTTTTTCCAGGTAAGGGGGGCCGGTCTACGTTTCATACTCCCGCTTTGCAACCAAAAACTAAGTCAAGCGACAGATTAGATCAACATTAGCATACTCAAGCATATCCATTACATTGTATAAACAATATAAATTAAAAGGTAAATGCAAAGCCTAACAAATAAATTCTATAAAAGGAAGAAGAATGGTAAAGAACAGTGCTGTCACAATGACAGTACTCGAAACCCCCTTTGTTTTATGCTTCGTCTGCAAATTGTAACGTTTCCACGTTAAATATAAGCCACTGCATAAATACAAGCGTTTCCACAACACATTAAAACGGGTATTGCATTTCTAAGAAAAACATTGAGAGGCACACTGCGTAATGACCTAAATTAATCCTAACATTAATTATACTACGTTACCAAAACGAACGAACAGATGGACTCAAATAGAAAGAGAGAGGGGCGAATGAAAATCAGGAACGCATGCAACACGCGTCGCGCGATACACAATTACTACTATCACGCGTGTAAGGCCACATGCACTAACTTTTTTTTCAGACGGACAGTGATAAAAACACTAACCTTCCCAGAGTTAGGTTTTAAAAACCTAAAAAAACGCTTATTAGAAAAGATAACATTAGATGGGTTTACGTTTGAAAACATTACAGTACCCAGACAGCACATCTTCGAAACAGGAGGTAGAAGAAATTGCATATTTTGAACGCAGCCACTTAGCTCGTTTAAATTTGTATATTTGGGTTCCTTAGGGCTTGCTGACAAAGAATATGTAAAACGTTACGCAAATAGTCTAGGAATTACCAAATTATAACCAAAATAAAATAGTGGGGATGCCTGACAGCATGAAATCATTTCTGCTCATAAAATTTTTTTATAACGTGTTTGAAAAAAACCTTACGTTACGGAAATAGCCTACCATGTTAACTCCTAATTGATTGGAGCGCAACAAATATAAGACTAAACACGATTGGTCGGGCTATAAATACTATATTGCGTTGTTATGGGAAACGAATAGAAGGGGTACTTTTTTGAAAAGATGTGGAGACGTGGTTTCATTGGGTAGAGCTGCGAATATACTTGATTCAGAGCGTCTGTTCATTGCCACATCTTGTAATAAACCTACTAAGAAGCAGTACGTTGAGCACCAGTGTATATTTTATATAAAATAAAGCCTGGAACATCGGCAGATCGGAGTTGTGCTATATCCATTGCCAGTCAACGAAACTGTTTATTATTCTATGAATTGTGGTAAGCTTGAAATATTCAATATCTTTTAATGAAAATTGAATGTAAATTGTTAATTTATGCCTGTATATATGTGTAGTTCAGTAGCAAACATGATGTAAAGCCTATAATGCTCCAGCCTGAACAGAAGGTGTCGGAGGAAAGTAAAACGGCATGGAATGGCCAAACAGTACACTGACACCTAGATTATTGATTAGACAGAAATAATGCTGGAATTGCAGAGGCGTAGTAACCATTAGGGAGGGAAATACTGGTATAAAGTATTTCAGATGAAGCTGACAGTTGGCCTAACGCTCTGAACTCAATGTTTGTGATGTATTGTGCTCAGTGTAGAACTAGAGTATCAATTAGTTATGAAGTAGAAGGTACATCCTTCTTGTTTTCAGGGACCGTGGTCTTAAAGTTATTGAGCAGCACCTGGTCAGAGCTTTGCTGAATCCAGAGTCGGACAGCATACTCCTTGGTCCATTTAGCTATCAGTGAGGTGTCTCCAGAGCCCAGGGGAGAAATCGAGCAGAGGAGTCTTTTCCTGCCGCCATCACGCAAGATAAGCTGATGTGGCCAGCTGAGCTCAACATTATGTACCCCCATCTTAAAATGACAGTGTAAAATACAATTAAGAGGGGAATTTAATTGTTTTAATATCAGGAACTGAGAACATCTCCAATACTAGTTCCAATAAAGACAAACTATTGAAGTCATGATGACAAATACCAACAGAGCTTGAACAAAACAAAACCAGTATTACCTCATATTACCACTACACAACTAACACACATAGGATACTATTAAAAATAGATGTCACTACAAGATTCATATTAATAAATTCTGTACATATAACTTGTAATTAAAATTGATTGTGATTCCTGGTTCTTTTGTATTTGAATCAGGACACATATACATTCATGACAGCAATGAATACATATTGTTATTTGAAAAGTTATCAGTGACTCCTTTAAGATATCCTTGTAGAGTGTTTTATGTATGTGAGTGTCACAGTGTTGTCAAGTGTAGTGGAATAAATTAAATTGTTTATCTGTCTGTTGTTGTTTTGACTTACACTTCATCATACACATACCCTAGACATATAACGTAGTCATCACACTATTCCAGAATAATTCTGACTGAGGTATACATATGTGGCAGCAAGTAAGGTTATATATAATACACTACTCTTATTAGATATATATATACCTTCACAGCTGATCTCAGTCAGTACACTAAGTCCCCTATAAATATTTATAACATCCCACTTCACCACAAACGGGAAGAGCGATTACATTTTGCTTTCGAGTTTTTTTTTGTTTTTTTTTCCAAGAAGTACATTAATAAGACACATTTTCTCATTTGACCTGGCGCACCAAGAAAGAGTAGTCCACTATTTCCTTTTTTAACGTGTTTTCAATTTTTCGTCTTAACAAGCCCCGTTTAAAGATGTATACATTGTTTCGTAAATCTAGACGCTTATTATATTATGTGATATTTTTCTTGATTGTGCATATTCTATGTGCTGCAAAACTAAACTTTTTTTTTTTAAATATTCACTTGAAGTATTAGTTTTTAATAATTAATATTAAATTGCGTTGTAAAATAGTAAATACTGGCTTTATTAATTGCAATAGCAAAAGACTGTGTTTATCATTAGGAATAACCACGTTTTGCATGAAATTATTTCCCTTGATTCAGCCTCTATGGGTAAACAATGAAAACACTTTAATATTTTGTTTCGTCAAAACCAAAACGATTTGGTAAACGATAACTTCACAATGTTGCCCAGGAGAACCTAAAAAGTAACTCTGTATAATTTTAAAAAGAAATTTCAAGGCATAAAGATTTGCATAAGGTACCAACAAACCAAGCAACAAACACTGCCTTTTATATATTAGATTGTCTATACTGGCATGCATTCAATAATAGTTGGAGGTTTGTTTATGTCAATTTTGTCTTTCTGGAGGAGTTTGCTTCAGTTTAATCTTTGGAAAAATCAAGCGAGAAGGTCTGCAAAATTTTGAGAGCATCGTTATTTTTAAATATTTTGTTAATCGCAGAGTTCGCTTTGGTGAGGCTCGCTTAATTCAACCTGGACGCTGGGTCCATCAGTTTTATTAGGGCACATGTTAAAAAACCAGCTTGCTGTCTGAAATAATTTGATTACTAACTGTAACACTAACTGTTAAATAAAATTTTGCCTCCTTTTGTTGAGGCACGCCCATCCAACCTAGACACAGGGTCCGTCGGTTATGGTTATCATCTAAGAATTGGCTTTGTTAAACTGAATTTAAATTAAAATCCATTTTTAGTCAAATCAGTAGAAACACTATAAAAAACTAAACATCTTTTTTTAATTTTGATTTAAACTATAAGTGTATAATGAACAATATAAAATTGCGTTGTAAAATAATAAAGAATGGCTTTACTAATTGCAAAAATGAAAGACTGCTTTTATTGTTTTTATTATTTCCGGTGACTTCTCGCATGAAGTTTTTTCCCCTGATCACACTCTGAGAAAATATAAAGAAACAATGAAAAAACGTTAATATTTTTTCCGTCAAAACCAAAATGATCTGGTCAACAATAACTTCACAGCGTTACCAAGGAGAACCTAAAGAGTAACTGCTTATTTCAAGAAGAAATTTCAAAAGAATTGTATAAAGTACCAAAAATCAACCAAAATACATTGCCTTTTATATATTAGATATGTTGGCTTGATCCCGGAACTCGGTAGCTTTGTCGCGAGGGGCAAGCGCTCTGTTGGTTGCCTAGTTGGCCATCCTTGATATCAAGTCTGTCATACTTTATTTGTTTCTTGGTATCTGTAGTTGGTTGCCTCCACATTTAATTAACTCTACCATGAGGATGAACGACACAAGATGTCTCCCCCTTGAAACAACTCTACCATGAGGATGAACTACACAAGATTAAACGAACATTTAGATCAGGGACTCCGCTACGTGCAATACATGTACGTCCAAGGGATACGAGCAGCTTGGCAAAGGGGAACGGGGACTATTTGGGAAAAAAACTATATTATCTACTTGAAATATTTCAAAAGTTGTAATGTCAATGAAAACAGTTGTAGATCGGAGAGAGAGAATGGCGAGGAGGTGGATGTGGGATGGAAAAAGGGAGGGAGCTCGATGGTTGTTTTAAATGGACTGTTCCTCATCCTCATTTTTCATATTCACTACTTAGACAGCATGGAGCCTCCCCATTACAGTTGGTCAACTAACAGCCTGCACACTAGCACTTGACGTGCTGTTGTAGCGGTGGTTTCTGTAGCAATTTGTTTTGCATAATGAGGTTACCAGCCTGATACTAATCGCCTTGCATGATATACCTGAGGGTGTAGTAATCCTTGTCTTTCATTGTCTCATCAGAGACCCCTGGAAACAACTTGAGACTGTTAAAGGGGGAATGTGATATATACAACAGAGATGACCCAATCTACCAACTTAACAGACACCAACAGACCATCACTTTCCTCCCGAGAACTGGGCACTGAATTTTACTGGGCCATCTCTATCGCCTATGGGTATCTCATACAAATGAATGTCCATGTGGAACTGCAATCCAGACCCCCAAACATATTTTCCAAAATGTTTCAACTCATGATAATCCATAATGGCTGTCCTGACCAGGGGGTGCTGAGCTCAAGCAAAAGCTATGGGGTTGCGGCGTTCACCAGGAAAAGAATGTGGACTTCGTGGCCTGCAAATTTAGCATGACTACAAAATGAATGCAGAAGAAGAAGAAGAAGAAAGGCATACTTTCATTTATAATTGCCATTGTGAGCTCGGTTACCATCGCAGATCATAAATAGGACGTACTGAAAGGTTTACTGTAATCCAAAGATGTCATTCATTCATAACCCTCCACTCCCAAAGGAGCATAGGCCTTCAACAAACACATGCCAAGTTCTCTTGTCACGTGCCATAATCTCAAGTTCTTTCCACGTTCTCCTCATCATTTTGACCTCTGTCTCCAGCTCTCTTCTCCGTGTGCTTCTTGGTCTACCTCTGCCTCTCTTGCCCTGGGGGTTCCAGAACAAGGACTGTCTTGTAATGCTATCAACAGGTTTCCTCAGTGTGTGTCCAATCCATCGACATCGTCTTCTTCTCATCTCTTGTTCCACTGGCACTTGTCTAGTTCTTGTCATCAGTTCCACGTTGGTAACCTTGTCATACCATTTTAAATCCAAAGATGTACTAAGACGAAAAAAGGGTTGGAGTGTAGATAGACTTTTAAATTTTTCTTTCACCTCGTGCACATACCATGAAGCTATTTAAGAAGTCACGTCCCATACGACTTCATATATATATGTGACAGGGGCTAGGTGTGGTTGAGGCGAACTTATATCGATATGGCTACCTCACACCCAAGACCCATGCACTAAGAAAATTTATTAAGGATAGTTTGACAGGGGTTGCAATTATTGGTTGCTCGCAACCCTCTCAGCAGCAGACTTAGCAATTCAAGCAACATAAAGCCTTATACAGATCAACATTTAATACTACCGAACACCCAGACAGTGTTGGTAGACTTTAAGTCCTAGGCGTGTTCTTGCATTAAACTAGACTTCAGTATTTCTCAATAGCTTGTCCTCTCCCGGCGACCAGAATGAATAAAGAATTTGAACTGATGCTCAAAGCCTGACGCTTCTCTTCTCTGATTGGCTGCTATCCGTATCGGCACTACTAAGGTAGCTATTTTTAGATGTAAACAAAGATGGCTGCCACATAACGACAAAATGGCGGTGGACAACAGGCGGGATGACTATAGCACTGTCAAATATTCCCCGCCTGATTTTGTTGTCGTCCCGACAACTGCACTAAGCTAGGCGCTTCAATCGTATCTACCACATCTGGAGAATCATCTTTGCCTTCACTTCGTCTCAGTTCGTTACCAGTGACTCTAATGCTCGGACTGTTCGTTGGATGACATATGGACCCCCTGTCATTGTGGGAGCACGAACAACAATGTACTCCTCTTCTGACCACATGTCACGAATTTTGGACCTTTCAGCGTAGTGCATTCTTTTCCTCACCAATTCTCCGACCTGTAGTGGAATAGAACACGACACCTTGTCATATCTCTCTTTCCGGACTGCTGCAAAATTCTGCAACGATTCCTCTGCTCTTACGTGCGCCCCTCGTAGCCTGGAAACGTGTCCTTCAACGTGTTTTAGATGAGTCTCCTCCTCTAAATGTCGACCACTTTTCTTGGCGCCCTTAGGGTGACAGTTGCCACGGCCATCTCTTGGCTTGCGCCGTGACGGCAATTTGGAGGTGTTGGTACGCCTAGAGAGAGCGCTCTTTGAGGGACAAACCGATATCAAATGGCCAGGGGACTTACACTGAAAACATCGGTTCGGAAGCGGGCCCTGAGGACACTTGGCTGCCATGTTGTCTGAAAAGTCTCCACAATTGAAGCATCTTATTTTCCTAGGCTTCCTTTGTGCCCTGGGTCGCCTCCTGCTATCCTTGCATTCCTGGCCACTGTAAAGGGCAATTTTTACTATCTTGCAATATAATACATTTATATACTTATTATGTTCGCAAATATTTTGTAAACAAAGTATTTCCTTTTTAAGTGCTTAAGGAGAAGTCATTTTTGAGTTACTTCCCTTGAAAGTAGTTCCGTCATCTTCGATCGGACTCCGCGGACGATTCTAGGCCTACTGCAATTTATTCTTTGGCTGGGTAGGAATAGATTGTTCTTGCTTCAGTATATCTATGGCCTGAATTTATACGTAGTGTTTGTATGAGTAGGACGAGTCTGTCTGATATATGGATATCTTTACATTTCTAAGTCGAACTATGTTGGTTGTCGCTAGAAAAGGTCAAAGGCTATGCAGCGGAAGTATCGCTAGCAGGGGGTGTGATTCATGGCTGTCATCCTGTCGAATTTTGTTGTAGCCGGCCTATCGCCGAAAAAAGTGATCTATAAGTAGATGGGGGAAAGTGATAGTCATTTAGACATGTTGTATGTACTTTACCCCAGTGTTTATTCTCTTTTGCCAAGGAATGGCAAAGTTATATTTCGCATAGAAAGGTAAAACCACAATTTATTATGAACTTGGGCTTCGCCATCGTTGTCGATAAGCAGATGCACAGTGGTACTTTTGAAAAGAATATTTATTCAAAGGAAGATGACATTCCTATGTATCAGCACTAGATTGTATGATATTATTCAATTACCTCTAGGAGAGAAGCTATGAAGAAATGAGGACATTTAACGAATGACCAATTTTGGTCTGTATCCAATAGTGAGTGAAGCTCACGAGAGAAGCACAGCCATGTTGAAATTCATATACTTTGTATTTATCGAGTGAGAAAAAGGGATGCCTGTACTATCGCTCGATGAACCAAGAGATCACTGCTACATGTGAGAACCCATGTCTGGGATTCCTATATCTTTATGGAAAATATATATATTGAACTTTACGTGAAGGGATATTCGCTAGACGAGGTTAGGTCTAGGAGCCTTCCTATATATTGGTTATGGTCTGACGTGCCCAGTCAGTAAAGCCAGATGATTTACATGATGGAACTCTGAATGCTTATTTACGAATGCTCCATTATGATATTTGCCAAGCATGAATGCTAACTTAAGATGATATTCCTGTGATCAACATTATGCTGTCTATGTCGACATTTGTTCCTGTAACCATACACGTACTGTCCAAGTGTGCGTCCCATTAAATGTTATAAAAAGACCACCGTAGTTCCAGTACTTCTTGAATTCGAACAGTGTGAGTATGAGTGATGTACTACCAACCTGTCAACTCTATCGAATCATTCTACCATTCGCGTTCTGACATTCAGATACACACTCATTGTCTACACTCACATTCTTGTCGGAGCCTCATCACGTTCCAGGACAAGATGACCTGTATGACCAAAACTGTGCTGGGTTTAATGAGTTGACAATCGTTACACTTTACTACACCAGTCCCAACATCTACATTTATCAACTGGTGGACATTCACGTCATTTAACAAATAAAGCGTGATTTAACAACTAGTAGCCAGTATGAGTTAACAACTACACAGAGTTTAACAACTGGTGTGCCAGCTTCCTGGGTCAACCTACACAGTGACCATATTGAGAAGTAAACTACTGAGACCAGACGTTCCTTGGGGTCTGTTACGACACACAAATACATCAACAGTACAACTCTACAGTGATGTCAGCGTGACCTGTCCTGTCGACAGTATGCAGTAACTAGGTCAGCGTTTGTTGACATTTGGTTCGTTGGACATTTGCCATACAACTGACAGTGTTACACAGCAAGCTTGGTTGAAACATAGAACATTACACATCAGGACTGGAGAATATTTGACAGTGTTTGCGAAAGGAAGTGTTATTGAACTGAGAAGTCCTACATCGATTGTTATCATTCACATCAACGATGGAGCTTCTATTTCTGTGTTGAATTTAAAATAATTAGACCAGAAGTATTTGTTTAATAAAGTACCACAGTACTGTACTATTAGGCAGTGTAACTGAGCCTTCATTCCAACACATTCTTTCTGCAACACTCTATTTACATCATATTGCCATACTATTTATGCATTTATGTATTTATGTTTAAATATTTATATGTGATATTTGTTTGTATCCAGCGGGTTGTTGTTTTGGTTGGGCGGTGTCACACAACAGAGTATCCCACGTAATAGAGGGTCTGATGTGTGCGTTTCTATAGGTGCAATTTTCTTGATTGAAAATTTGCTGCGACAGCTGTTGCTATTAGTGTTAGCTGTGAAGACTGTACTCATTGTTGTTTTTGTAATATTCCTCTGTTCTTTAGTTTGTTTTGATTTGTTTGTAATTTGTTGGTCTACCCTATTCTATCTTTCAGTTCTATTCTCAATTTATATTTATATACTGTGGCGTTATTTGTATTTGTTATCCTCTTGCGGTTTATCTTTTATTGTTTTTCCCATTTGATTTATTTCATTTCCGCAAATGTTTTCATGTTCTTCTGTATAACTGTTTTGTTTTGTGCCTGATCGACATACACTATTTTAAATATAGTTGATCATATAAATTGATGTACAAGAATCAACTGATAGTTAATTGCTATTACTAAAGGTACACAGTTGATGATATAAAACACTATTTCTGGTGCACTGCACTTATATTATAGAGTGAACCAGCAACTTATAGCTGTTATTATATAAGGATTTATACAAGACCTTTGTAAGGCTTGTTTCCCACAGTGATTGGGATAGTTAAGTACTATTTTCCACAGGTTAAAAAGTTATCATACAAGGTCTTTGATTAAGACTAAGAAAGTGAATTTATTTACTTTTGCAAATTACTGATCTTATTAGACAAGATGTCTACATTAGATTATTTTATCACACAAGGCAGGGCTCTTGATAAGACTGGTCAGCAATTAGAAGAATGGGCAGTTGCTCAATATGACAAAGCATTAGCTGCAGAAGAGAGAAAACTTGCTGCTGCTGCTGAAGAAAGAAAAGCATTGATTGAGGAAAAAAAATTAGCAGCTGAGGAAAAAAAATTGCAAAGAGAGGATGAACAAAAGAAATTGCAGATACAGACTGATGAAAAAAGATTCCAGATGGAAATGGAAAAAGAGAAAAGAAAGGATGAAGCTGCTGCAGAAGAGAGAAAATTACAAGCTGAAGCTCAAGAGAAAAAAGCAATAAGAGAACATGAACACCAAAAAGAACTTTTAGCATTTGAGTTAGAAAAGTTAAAGTTAACAAACATAAGTGATGGTAATCAAGCATCTGGTGGTAATGGTAAACCCTTTACTTACAAGGTCAAGGTACCAGCGTTCAACCCTTCCAGTGATGACATAACATTCTGGCTAAATAGATTTGAACGCTCGTGTCGAGCCCATAATGTGGACAAATCACAATATGCTAACCAGTTATCAGAAAATCTGAAAGGTGATTCTCTGACTAGTTTAAGTTTGGTTGAAGAGGCTGACAAAGATAACTATGATGTTATTAGGGCAGCCTTATTAAAGAAGTATCAGTTGTCTGAAGAGGGTTATCGGAAGTTGTTTAAGACAATGGTGCCTGAGGCAGGTGTAGAATTCTCAGAATTCATTGCAAGGACACGTCTTACATTTGATCGTTGGATTGAGCTATCCAAAACAGAAAAGACTTATGAAGCCCTTATGGACTTGATACTCAGAGACAAGATTATGTCAAGTATAAATAAACCTTTCCTCGAATTCTTACATGAGCGTAAACCTAAGTCTCTAAAAGAAATGGAACAGTATTGTACCCAATACGTCACTGCACATCCGGACGTAGCTATTAGCAACAGTAAGGTTAAAGAAGGTATGCCAGTTGCTTCTGCAACACCATACAACCCTAATCACTCTCACAAATTCCAAGGACCTCAAAATAAGTTTAATAAAAAAGGTAACTATTACAGTTATCAGAACCAAGGTAACCAATCATTTCAGGGTTCTTCTTCGAATACCTGGAGAAGAGCTGACAGCCCTCGATTCAGGGGTGGTCATAATTACAGGAACTTTCGCAAAGGAAGTCATTCTAGAAACTATCCAAGTTTTCCTTCATGGAGACAACAAGATCATAATTACCGAGATACTCATTATAATGAATATGATGATAGTAACCAAAGGAGCTATGATTCAAACCCGAGTAGGGGTTATAATAGTGGAAACAATGATAAGTACAGAGGCAATAATAACAGAGGTAGAGCACAATTCCAAAAACATAAAGCTCATTACCAGGCGAACTCTGCACAGCAAGAGTCCCACGAAGCCTATAAACAAAATAAAGATAATGATGACTCTAATAATATGGCATGTGCCGCTTTTGATTTTGGGAGAGCATCTCAGTGCCCCCAATGCAAAACATTATTTGAGCCAACCACAGTGTCTACTTTAAGCTGTGGCCATCCTCTTCCCGCTCTTCCTGCGTCAATCGCGCATGATGGGAGAGGTTCTCTTGTCTTACACAAAGGTTTAGTAAATGACAATCCAGTCTCAGTACTTTTTGATTCTGGATGCACAACTATTGGGGTTAGGCAGTCACTCATAGATCCTTCTCATTCTACAGGCAAAGTAGTCAAATGCGTAACATTTGGCGGCACCATAGAGAAATACTCTACCGCTATCATTAGGATTGCTACTCCTTTCTTCACAGGAGATGTACACGCATGTCTTTTGCCGAATCCGATCGCTGATCTTATCATCGGTCGCATTCACGGAGTCAAAGAATGCACTCCGGAGCAAATTTCCGTTTGGGAAAATAAAAATATGCAATCTGCTAATGCGGTAGTCACTAGAGCTCAAGCTCTCAATATGCCTGAAACTTCATCTGTTGAAGATAATGAAGTGCATAACCAAGATGATCCCTTGGTAATTTCTCGTGACTCGTTTATAAAACAACAAGAAGAAGATCCGACTCTTAAGAAATTCTTCACTCTTGTAACGAAAGGTGATCCGAATAAAGATTCAAATTGTAAATCTTGGATTACAATGAAGAATGGCGTACTTGTACGTATGGTGCAAGACTCCACTAAGTCAAGTCATTCTCAGATTCTTGTACCAAGAATTTGAGAGTTAAGATCTTACAACATGCACACGACTCTCAGTGTGCTGGTCACATGGGTTTTTCCCGTACAAAGTCAAGAGTTCTTGCGGCTTTCTTTTGGCCTTTTGTGAACAAGGACATACGGATCTATTGTCGATCCTGTAAAGTATGTCAAGAAGTCAAATCCAAAGGTCCTCGTCATGCTGCGCCTATTCAGGCTGCAGATATTCCTATTCGTCCATTCCAGAAAATGGCGATAGACATCATTGGTCCATTCAAGATCAAATCTGCTAGAGGACATCAGTTTATCTTAACGTGTGTAGACATGTGCACACGTTGGCCAGAGGCTATCCCTCTAAAGAGCATTACTACCGCTGACATTGCAGATGCTCTTTGGCTTATATTTTCTCGGCTGGGATTCCCCGGAGAAATATTATCAGATCATGGCACCCAACTGATATCGGATACCATGTCTCAAGTAATGTCTACTCTACAGATAGAGAGATCTTTGAGTAGCATCTATCATCCTATGTCCAATGGGATGGTCGAGCGACTAAATAGAACACTTAAGAACTTATTAGGGAAGATAACTGAGGATCATCCTCAAGATTGGGATAGGGTTTTACCCGCGGCCCTCTTCGCGTACAGAGAGGTCCCCAATGAACATACAGGGTTTTCTCCCTTTGAACTTGTCTTTGGCGCGCGACCGCGCGGCCCAATGTCTTTGCTGCATGATCTTATAACAGCTGACAATATTGACGATGACACAAAATCTTCTTACGAGTATGTCATCGCGCTGAGACAGAAGATTATCGAAGCATGCAAATTGGCAACGTCCTCTTCTGAATTTGCTAAGCAGAAGGCAAGACAATTAGCTAATAAGAAGAGAACTTTACGACAACTTTGTCCTGGTGACAAAGCATTTGTTTTGCTACCTTGTCGTGAAAATAGACTCCTTATTAGTTGGAAAGGTCCGTACGATATAATATCGAAAATTTCAGATGTTGACTACATCGTCGATATCAACGGGAAGCATAAAACCTTCCACATCAATATGCTTACGGAGTTCCATGAACGTCCTGACTATCTACAGCCTATTTTCCAGGCAACGGACGATTCTCATGTCAAACATGGTCATTACTCATCACTGTCTGTAATACAGGATGAGGAAACAAGTTTTTCGGATGTTAATCTCCGCTTCCAATGATCCCACTTCATTCTAGTGAATCATGGAAAGACGTTACTGTTTCTCCTGATTTGTCTCTAGGAGAACGGCGACAAGTTTCGTCTATGTTACAAACATTTCAGGATGTCCTCACTGACATCCCTGGACAAACTCATGTCATTGAGCATGACATTGTTCTAACTGAACATACTCCAATTAGGGTTAGACCTTATCCTATCCCTATACATTTCCAAACACAGGTTGAAAAGGAGTTGGATGAAATGATAGATTTACAAATAATCGAACCATCCACTTCTGCATATTCTTCGCCGATGGTTATTGTTCGAAAAAAAGACAATAACATACGTCTTTGCGTTGACTATCGCAAATTGAATCAAGTTACGAAGTTCGATGCTGAACCTATGCCTTTACTGGAAGAACTACTTACTCGTCTTTCTAAATCGCATTTTTTCACTAAACTTGATTTGTCTAAAGGATATTGGCAAGTTCCATTATCCGAACGCGCCAAACCTCTTACCGCTTTCTCTACTCCCAGAGGCCTTTTCCAATGGAATTTTATGCCTTTCGGCCTTATGAACGCACCAGCTACATTTGTACGCATGATGCGTCGAATCCTATCGTATCGGTCAGATGTCATTGCTTATCTAGACGACATCTGTCTTTTCAGCGATACTTGGGAAGATCACTATTCAGGGTTAGTTGAATTATTATCAACTCTGCGTGAGTATAACCTGACAGCAAAACCATCCAAAGCTTGTATTGGCTTTAGCGAAATTGCTTTCTTAGGCCATCGAGTAGGTCACGGTTTCTTGAAGACAGAAGACCATAATATCACTAAGATACTTAACATCTCTATCCCTAGGACTAAAAAGCAAGTGCGAAGTCTTTTAGGTCTCATACAATTTTATGGACGTTTCATTCCGAATCTGTCCTCTATCATGGCACCTCTCTCTACACTATTAAAGAAAGGGTCGCCTAACATGGTTCACTGGTCTCATGAATGCCAATCTTCACTAGAGAAGATCAAAACTATGTTTTCATCACCACCTATTTTAGTGTTACCTACAACAGATAAGACATTTGTTCTTCGTAGTGACGCTTCATCCACTGGGATTGGAGCGGCACTAATGCAAGAGTACTCTGGAACTCTGCATCCTGTAATGTATATATCCAGAAAACTTAATGCTGCAGAAAGGAATTACTCGGTTTTAGACCGTGAATTATTGGCAATGGTTTGGTCAATTCTCAAACTCCAAAGATTCCTTCTGGGCGCGCATTTCGTAGTGGAAACTGACCAAAAAGCTCTTACGGCTATCCAAAGTAAGAACTTGAAGAGCTCGAGATCAACTCGATACGCAATCGCTCTTCAACCTTTTCATTTTTCGGTACGAGCTATCCGTGGTTCAGAAAATGTGATGGCGGACATTCTGTCCAGATGCCCACATGATGCCACTTAACTGTTAAATATTGGATTTTTTTTTAATATGTATAACTTTACAACAGTTATTTTTTGGTTTCTTTACTAAGATACACATTTGTAATTTAATAATAGAATGATGGTATCTCTACTTAGCGGGTTATTGATGTTTATTCACCGCTGTTCTTTGATGATTGTTTCTTCATAAATCATAAATTTAAGATTATAGTGTGAATTTTTGGTATGCATTGTATAATTACCAGAATTGTATTATACGTAGATCACACCTTCCTGGAAACATTTATTCGTAGAGAAACAATTTCTCTCAGATTTTGAGATATATTCTCACCGGTCATATTAGGAATTATAGTTATTCGTGATATTTTCATCTGCGCAGTATTCTTGCGTTGTGAGCCTATTGTACGTTGCTCCTAGATGTATTTTTAAAAAAAAAATTTTATTTTTTTTTCCCGGGAGGTGTGGTAAGACTGTAAAGGGCAATTTTTACTATCTTGCAATATAATACATTTATATACTTATTATGTTCGCAAATATTTTGTAAACAAAGTATTTCCTTTTTAAGTGCTTAAGGAGAAGTCATTTTTGAGTTACTTCCCTTGAAAGTAGTTCCGTCATCTTCGATCGGACTCCGCGGACGATTCTAGGCCTACTGCAATTTATTCTTTGGCTGGGTAGGAATAGATTGTTCTTGCTTCAGTATATCTATGGCCTGAATTTATACGTAGTGTTTGTATGAGTAGGACGAGTCTGTCTGATATATGGATATCTTTACATTTCTAAGTCGAACTATGTTGGTTGTCGCTAGAAAAGGTCAAAGGCTATGCAGCGGAAGTATCGCTAGCAGGGGGTGTGATTCATGGCTGTCATCCTGTCGAATTTTGTTGTAGCCGGCCTATCGCCGAAAAAGTGATCTATAAGTAGATGGGGGAAAGTGATAGTCATTTAGACATGTTGTATGTACTTTACCCCAGTGTTTATTCTCTTTTGCCAAGGAATGGCAAAGTTATATTTCGCATAGAAAGGTAAAACCACAATTTATTATGAACTTGGGCTTCGCCATCGTTGTCGATAAGCAGATGCACAGTGGTACTTTTGAAAAGAATATTTATTCAAAGGAAGATGACATTCCTATGTATCCGCACTAGATTGTATGATATTATTCAATTACCTCTATGGGAGAAGCTATGAAGAAATGAGGACATTTAACGAATGACCAATTTTGGTCTATATCCAATAGTGAGTGAAGCTCACGAGAGAAGCACAGCCATGTTGAAATTCATATACTTTGTATTTATCGAGTGAGAAAAAGGGATGCCTGTACTATCGCTCGATGAACCAAGAGATCACTGCTACATGTGAGAACCCATGTCTGGGATTCCTATATCTTTAAATAAAATATATATATTGAACTTTACGTGAAGGGATATTCGCTAGACGAGGTTAGGTCTAGGAGCCTTCCTATATATTGGTTATGGTCTGACATGCCCAGTCAGTAAAGCCAGATGATTTACATGATGGAACTCTGAATGCTTATTTACGAATGCTCCATTATGATATTTGCCAAGCATGAATGCTAACTTAAGATGATATTCCTGTGATCAACATTATGCTGTCTATGTCGACATTTGTTCCTGTAACCATACACGTACTGTCCAAGTGTGCGTCCCATTAAATGTTATAAAAAGACCACCGTAGTTCCAGTGCTTCTTGAATTCGAACAGTGTGAGTATGAGTGATGTACTACCAACCTGTCAACTCTATCGAATCATTCTACCATTCGCGTACTGACATTCAGATACACACTCATTGTCTACACTCACATTCTTGTCGGAGCCTCATCACGTTCCAGGACAAGATGACCTGTATGACCAAAACTGTGCTGGGTTTAATGAGTTGACAATCGTTACACTTTACTACACCAGTCCCAACATCTACATTTATCAACTGGTGGACATTCACGTCATTTAACAAATAAAGCGTGATTTAACAACTAGTAGCCAGTATGAGTTAACAACTACAGAGTTTAACAGCCACCTTTGACTTTCTTTCCTGCTATAAGTACCTCGCACTCTGGTCGACCACCAACCATCTTTATCTTTGAGTCATTCTGCTCCCCTTCTGTAACCTGACTCCCAGCTGCAGAGGGGTCTAGTTTAATGCCTGTGGACATCGATTCTGTACGTGGCCTAGTTCTCTGCATCTAAAACAACGAACTGTCCTGGTACGTCTCCCCTGCTCCTGAGTCATCGCATCAATTTTAGCCTCTAATTGAGCCACCTGTGCTCTCAGCCGCTCTACTTCTGCGTTTAATGCATGCGTATCTGACACAGTCTCTGTTCTTGCCACCTCAACACTGGCAATACCAGCCCCCAAAGCTGCTTCGACACTGGCAACACCAGCCCCGGAAGTGGGTTCAGTCTCTAAAAACCGTTGGGCATAGTCCCTCACCGACGTGAACGATGCTGTAGGCTCTTTGATGATCATTTCCTTTGCAAGCTTTCTTAGTAGATCATCTCTCAGACAAGCAGCAAACTGGTCACGAAGAAAGGATGGCTCCAAAGGAGTGACGTTATTCTGCTTTTGTGCCCTTACAGCACTTTCGAACACCCCGTGGATGCGATGGGAGAATTCCCAAAGAGACTCCCTTGCACCTTGCCGGGTAGAATAAAAAGTGGCCATTAGCTCTGGGATGCTTCGACGTTCCCCATACACCCTAAGAATGGAATGTAGCATTGCTTTTGGGTCACCGTCATTAGCCTGAATCCTCAGCTCCCTGCGGACACTTGGAGTCACACTGTCAAGAATAACATCTGCCTGGACCTCTTTACTCATCCCTACTCTCCAGGCAGCTCTCACTTCTCTGACATATTCCTCGGCCGTAGGACCCGTGTGCTTCCCAAAGCACCGCACTTTCTTGTGAGTAGGTACCATGAGGTACCGTACTCGTTCTTGTTGACGATCCAGCCCCACTACAGGGTCATCCACATCTTCGTTACCCAGTCTACCAGCAGCACGTGTGCTGCGTGTCGCCATCTTGTTGCTAGTAGAGTTGACTAGAAATATTGACAAACTGGATGACCCCGTCCCTTGCCTTGCACTGAACTGGGTGCACTACTGTTTTGGCTGTTGCTACTCTGATGAAGAGTTGCTTCACTGCGTGCTCTCTGTTAATCCTGTCGACGACGCCACTTGTGACAGGGGCTAGGTGTGATTGAAGCGAACTTATGTCGATGTGGCTACCTCACACCCAAGACCCATGCACTAAGAAAGTTTATTAAGGATCGTTTGACAGGGGTTGCAATTATTGATTGCTTGCAACCCTCTCAGCAGCAGACTTAGCAATTCAAGCAACACAAAGCCTTATACAGATCAACATTTAATACTACCGAACACCCAGACAGTGATGGTAGACTTTAAGTCCTAGGCGTGTTCTTGCATTAAACTAGACTTCAGTATTTCTCAATAGTTTGTCCTCTCTCGGCGACCAGCGACCAGAATGAATAAAGAATTTGAACTGACGCTCAAAGCCTGACGCTTCTCTTCTCTGATTGGCTGCTATCCGTATCGGTACTACTAAGGTAGCTATTTTTAGATGTAAACAAAGATGGCTGCCACAAAACGACAAAATGGCGGTGGACAAAAGGCGAGATGACTATAGCACTGTCACACACACACACACACACACATATATATATATATATATATATGTGTGTGTGTATGTGTGTGTATATATATATGTGTGTGTGTGTGAGAGAGTGTGAGAGAGTGTTAGAGAGTGTGAGAGAGTGTGTGAGTGTGTGTGTGAGTGTGTGTAGTCGCTGGAGATGGGTAGGAGACACTGAGGAAACTTGTTGCTAGCATTACCAGGCAGTCTTTGTTCTGGAATCCTCAGGTAAGATAGGTAGAAGGAGCACTGTGAACACATGGAGAAGAGAACTGGAGATATATTTGAAGAGCATGGAGAAATGGAAAGACCTTGAACTGATGGCACAGGACAAAAAAGACTTGGCATACGTTTGTTAACTCTTTGACTCCGAAACAACGCTCAGAGCGTTGGTCATATTTGCCACCCGTGCCGAAACAAGGCTCTGAGCGTTGTTTTTAGTCTATCACGAATTAAAATTACGGCACAGGGTGGAAAATAATTGCGGAGTCAAAGGGTTAAAGGCCTATACTTCTTGGGGAACTAAAGTGTGATAAATGACTGAATGAATGCTGAAATCACAAGACCATCTATATTTGAGCATGCGCCCTAATATAGCTAACGGATATTATGACGAGGCAACACTCCTATTGAAAGAAATAAACGAAAAGAAAGGCCAATTAAACTAGCGCCAGAAAAGGATCAAAGTAGGCCATAAGAACCTTTCACCTTGCTTACCTGTATGAGAGGAAGGATGAAGGAGGGCTAAAATAGTGATCATTATTTTTATCCCCATACTCATCTTCTTTCTTCACTATCATTATCCATTATCTTCGCCTTCTTCCGTTTACAAACGAGAACTGCAGACAGATGTGACAAGGAAGAGAGAGAGACGTGGGAAGAACTTGAGCTGATGGGACGTGACATGAGGACTTGGCATGTGTTTGTTGAAGGCCTATGTTCGTTGAAGGCCACTGCCCTGGCAAAATTTAAAAATTAGAATCCTACCCACCACAAAAATATTTATAGAATGTGTGATTCCTAAATACATGCATTGGGATTCTCGTCGGTGCTACGGAGTTCGTGCACTGTGCTGAGATCCTCCTTGTGTGATCTAATGGAGGAGATCGGGGCACTGATGGAGTTCTCCGTGTGCAATGAAGATCGTCCTTAAAACCAAACCAAATCAAACTATGTTCCTTGGGAGCTCAAGGTTATTGATTGATTGATTGTAGAGTTTCTTTTGTGTTGTACTGTTTGCCACAAATGTAACTGTTTATTTATTTGAACATGATACTGAACACAAAAAAGTAAGCAGAATATCGCTAACTCTGTAGTCCCGCCGGGCTGGGAGAGTGCTGAACCCACCACCTCGAAGAGGTCCACCTTACGCTACTGGCGGTCACCTTCCCCTGAACTCACATATGGACGTCACCATTACCATTGTCGGAAAAAGAACTCTAAATACAAATAACCTGCAGCTGACCACTGCTTTTATTTGAAAATAATTAAGTAGACTTCTGAGAGTGTACGAAGAAGAAGAAGATATTGAGCCTTCTTTCTTCCTTAGCATAGGTTGTCCATGTCTCGCTGCCATACAGAAGCGTGCTGGTTACACAGGCATTATATACCACAGTTTTTGTCTTCATTTGAGTTTGGAGTTTCCCCCAAACACGTGTTGTTAAGGGGCGTACTTTATTAGAGTCAATTCAACATCGGTATAATACAAGTTAATTCTCAGGTATTTTCTACCAGGCGACTAATATTAGGTTGTGCGTTGAGCTGACAACATTATATGAAATAGATCGATACAGAAACCACTGCTGCAAGAGCATGCGAATGATTGGGGCAGGCGTCATGCTAGGGGAACAGCTACCGCTGGTGCACCATGCTCCGTAAGGGGCGCAAAGGAAAATTATGGTTGAGAGGCGCGCACGATCATTGAAGAATTCGGGTTTCCCCGATACGTGGTTCCTTCAATTATCGTTGCGCAGGCTTTGTAAAAGAAGTTAGGTACGTTGTGAAGGATGACGCCAGAGTGGAAGGTGTGACGTCAGTTGGACACGTTGGTCGGGCTGTGGAAAGACGTGGTGTTCGTTTATGTCTCCAAAATTCGCACATAAAAAAATTTGAGATTTTGAGGGAAGGTAGCCTATCAGGTACCAAAGATGGTAAAGCTAGATAATCCATGATTGATTTATACGTTTGATTATATGGATGATCTCTCTTGATATTGATTCGGCGTATGAATAATTGAATTCATGTCAGTTCTCGTTTGTTAGGGCCAGAAAATAGATTAATTTTGCTTAGAATGTTTATGGTCCGAATTCATGTGTACTACTTGTCTAGTGCAAGAAGATTCAGTTTTATATTGTATATCTTTGTATGTTTAGGTCGGACTATATTCTTTGTGCCGGAATGTGGCGCAGGTATTCGTAGTCCTACTGGGTTGTAGAGAGTTCCGAAGAGGCCGGTCGAAATGGCCGTATGAGTGTTTTTCTAGGGCTGGTCCTGTTATGATTAAAAAGTGATTTGTGGATGATTTTTCCATAAGGAGGGAATGTCTCTGCGAGAGTATTGTGTCAGAGCTTCTTCTTATGTACTTTATTATGTTTAAATTCGGACTCCATGTAAAGCCAGACCCTCTTTTCTTTGATGACCTTCATTCGGTTAGGTTTAGATGACAACCTAGTTCGAACGTCGTTGGTCGTCCATATGCACAGTTGAAGATGACAGGTTCCACTAGTATTCCTATCTACATGAAACAACCCTATTAATGTAGAGCTAGATGGAAAACTCTATGGAGTTTTATATATATATATTCAAATGTTGAATTAACTTTGGCTTTATTATTATCCTTCTGTTGGACGAGTGAGTGAAACTCACAGAAGGTGGCCATCTTTGAAGTACTGTCATTATGGTGCATCACTGGCCTGAGAACAGAATCTAACTCTTATTATCAGACAGTGGATCGGAGATCTTACCATCAAGGAACTCCGTTATTATGAAATAACATTATTATTGTCAAGAAAAGGTTCTAGCAACGAACCGCTATTACTATTCATGTATGTACATTTACTGAGTATGCGACGACAGACAACTAGAACGTCTGCCTACTGTCGTCCCATAATATATATTCATATGCTGCCTGAATACATTACTGATGTTGCTACTCAATTATGCAATATGATGATGTCCTGTCAACCATGTACTGTCATATGCAGATGTTCACGTCAAGTGTGTGTGTCCTTAATAAAAGGTGCAAAAAAACGTCAGCTGTAGTTCCAGCCATCATTGACTCGTATAAGAGTGTGTGAGTGCAGTATTATCTAGTGTCAACTACATAGAACAGTACACCATTCGCGTTGCTTCCACTCTCACACCACGTCTACATGACCAGTAGATACAGCGCTGCGCAAGTTTGGGTAGTTGATCAAGTTCCCACGTAGATTATATCTTTCAATCATACAGTGGTAACGCAGATGTCGTGCTCCTCCTGGAGCCTCAAGGGAAACCTGTTCCAGTATGACAGGTGCTGTCCAAAACATGAAAGTCTCTCACTGGGTCCTTTACAGTAGTGGTCAGGCAATACAGCGATATACTTTACAGTGGTAGGCCAGTTCCTGGGTCCAGCCTTCGCAGTCTTGATGATTGAAGTCACCTATACGTTTATTACAAATTAGGAGGGAAACCCCTTCAGTAAATTAATATGAAACCGTGACGGTATGTAGAGGCACTCGGAAAAAAGAGTAGAACACCAGACAACAGAATGGTGTTCTACTTCTTTATTTCCTGCGAGTGCCTTAACATTCCTGGCCTATTAATTTACTGTTTACAGGCCTAGTCCCTCCCGGTCCTTCAAAAACTATTGTCTAATGTTTGTCTACTATCTACTGGACCAGTATTAAGGTCCTAACTCTGGGTCGTACTGCTGGATTGGTCATTAATGCTGATGCCCATGGAGGACTTCTGGCTCGTTATTGTGTTCGCACTATTCCCATGCATTTTTTGATGTGCGTAGATGGCAGAGCGATAGTTCTCCTTGCATGGCAGCGGGGTTGTCGCACGGAAGGTCCAGTGTTCAAATCCTGGGTAAGCCACTCATGTATTGGTTTTTTCTATTTGGGTTCTTGATTGCCTAACATACCTTTAAGTGTTTCATATTAAATAACAAGAACGTTTATTTTGGCAAAATGTGACACACATCAACACCAGTAGGAACTATACAGTCGATGTCAGCTTGACCTGTTCTGACAAGTGAAATGAATCTGGGTCAATGCTTGTTGACATTTTTCGCAGTACAGAGCTGAAAACTGAAGGGCATAAACTGTTCGGTTGTTACAGTGTTTAATTACCTAGCTAAAGAAGAACATAAGTGTTGTTATTTCATCGGTGGATCTTCTCATGCTCAAAAAAATTGAACAATGTAATAAGATAGTTCAATAATTTAAAATTGATTAAAAGTGCCAGTTTATTTTGATTAAAAGCTGTGCCATTAAAGTGAAAGCTGAACATACTTTGCAACACATTCTATCCACAACACATATATTGTATTATATGCATTTATGTTTTACATGTATTTATGTTTACATGTTATTTGTTGTGTGTTAAGTTAGTTTATATTCTGTGGGTTTAAGGTTGGGCGGCGACTGGTACAAGGTATACCGAGTGACATTGGTCTTGTACTAGTGTTCTATAGGTACAAATTTGTTTAATTGGAAATTTGTTAGCAACAATTTGCTGCTATTTTTGTTAGCTGTGACGACTGTGTTCATATTTGTTTTTGTAATATTTTTTCTGTTCTTTATTTTTGTTTGATTTGTTTGTATAATTTGTTGGTCTTCTCTTTCCTATCATTTAGTTCTTTACACCCTTATGTTTATACACTGTGGCGTTATTTGTCTTGTTGATTTCATTGCAGTTATTATCACAGGTTCTGTGACTATTCTCTTTAGTTCTCCTAGTTAAATTATTTAATTTCTGCAATTGTTTTCATATTGTCTTTTTTGTTTGTACTTATTTCTGTCTTTAGTTGACAGATGATATATAAGGTATGATTGAATACACTTATGCTATAGTACAGACCAGTACTTTATTATTATCATTGGTTACATTAAGGAAGTATACAAGACCTTTGTAAGGCTTGTCTCCCACAGTGGTTGGGATATACAGATATTATTTTCCACAGGTACTCAAGTGATCATTGGTTACATTAAGGAAGTATACAAGACCTTTGTAAGGCTTGTCTCCCACAGTGATTGGGATATACAGATATTATTTTCCACAGGTACTCAAGTGATCATTGGTTACATTAAGGAAGTATACAAGACCTTTGTAAGGCTTGTCTCCCACAGTCATTGGGATATACAGATATTGTTTTCCACAGGTACTCAAGTTATTGTATTAACTATACAAGGTCTTTGACTAAGACTAAGAGACTGAAATAAAATTAAGTGAGTATACAAGTCTATAGTACAGACTTGTCTCCCATTAAAGTGGGATAAGGTAATTTGTTTACTTTTTCAGGTTACTGATTTAATAAGACAGGATGTCTACATTAGATTACTTTATTACACAAGGAAAATCCCTTGATAAGACTGGTAAAGACTTAGAAGAATGGGCAATGGCTCAATATGACAAAGCATTAGCTGCAGAAGAGAAAAGATTAGAAGCTGCTGCTGAGGAAAGAAAAGCTGCTGCAGAGGAGAAAAAAGCTGCTGCTGAGGAAAGAAAAGCTGCTGCAGAGGAGAGAAAGCTTCAAATAGAAGAAAAAAAATTAGAAGCTGCTGCTGAACAAAAAAGACTAGACAGAGAAGCTGATGCTGCTGCTGAACAAAAGAAATTGCAGATGCAGGTGGAGGAAAGGAGATTTGAGGCAGAGCAAAAAAGACTAGACAGAGAAGCTGCTGCTGCTGCTGCTGCTGCTGAACAAAAAAGACTAGACAGAGAAGCTGCTGCTGAACAAAAAAGACTAGACAGAGAAGATGAACAAAAAAGATTAGAAGCTGAAGAAAAAAAAGCAATAAGAGAACATGAATTTGAGTTAGAGAAATTAAGATTGACAAGTATGAGTAATATTAATCAGGCATCTAGTGGTAATGGTAAACCCTTTACTTACAAGGTCAAGGTACCGGCGTTCAACTCTGCCAATGATGGCATAACATTCTGGCTTAATAGATTTGAACGTGCTTGTCGAGCTCATAATGTGGATAAATCACAGTATGTGAATCAATTGTCTGAAAATCTAAAAGGGGATTCTCTGACTAAGTTATGTTTGGTTGAAGAGGCCGACAAGGATAATTATGATGCTATTAGGGCAGCCCTGATAAAGAGATACCAATTGTCAGAGGACGGTTATCGCCTTTTGTTTAAAACAATGAAACCTGATGTAGGTGTAGAATTCTCAGAATTCATTGCAAAAGCACGACTTACACTTTCACGATGGATTGAATTATCCAAAACACAGAAAACATTTGAGGCTCTTACGGATTTATTACTCAGAGACAAGATCATGTCTTCAGTGAATAAACCATTCCTAGAATTCTTACATGAGCGTAAACCTAGTACATTAAAACAAATGGAAGAATATTGTGACCAATATGCCACGGCACACCCTGACGTGATTCTGAGCAACACTAACATTAAAGAGGGTATGCCAGTAGCTTCGGCAACACAATACAATCATAATTCTTCACATAACTTCCAAGGAACTCAAAATAAATCTCACAAAAAGGTTAATTGGAATGGTTATCAAAGCCAAGGTAACCACTCAAATCAAGGTTCTTCTTTGAAGACCTGGAACCGGGCTGACAGTCCTAGATACAGGGGTACTCATAATTATAGAAATTTCCGAAAAGGTAGTCACTATAGGAACTACCCAAGTTTTCCTTCATGGAAGCAGCAAAAACCAACATTACAGGGATACTCATTATAATGAACATGATGATTATGATCATGAATATTATGATCCTAACCCAAACAGGGGTTATAGCAGAGGAAATAATAATAACTATAGAGGTTATAATAATCGAGGTAGATCACAATACAAAAGAGATAAATCTCATTACCAGGCTAACTCTGCACAGGAAGAGTTTCATGTAGCCGGTAATCAAAATAATGATAAGAAAGACTCTAATAATGTAGGATGTTCTGCTTTTGACTTTGGTAGAGCATCTCAGTGCTCCCAATGCAAAACATTATTCGATCCAACCACAGTTTCCACTTTAAGCTGTGGTCATCCTCTCCCCGCTCTTCCTGCGTCAGTCGCGCATGATGGAAGAGGTGCTCTTGTCTTCAATAGAGGTCTAGTAGATGGTACTCCGGTATCAATTCTTTTCGATTCGGGATGCACCACCATTGGAGTGAGGCAGTCACTCGTAGATCCTTCTCGAGCCACGGGAAAAGTAATCAAATGCGTAACATTTGGTGGCACAATGGAGAAGTACTCCACTGCCATTATCAATATTGCTACTCCTTTCTTTACAGGAGATGTGCAAGCATGTCTTCTGCCGAATCCGATCTCTGATCTTATCATCGGTCGCATTCATGGAGTGAAAGAATGAACTCCGCAACAAATTGCTGATTGGGAAAATAACAATATGCAAACTGCTAATGCAGTAGTCACTAGGGCTCAAGCTCTTAACATGCCTCAATCTTCACCTTCTGAAGATAATGATGCGCAGATCCAAGATGATCCCTTGGAGATTGCCCATGACTCCTTTATAAAACAGCAGAAATATGATGCTACTCTAAAGAAATTCTTTACTCTGGCAACAAAAGGTGATCCGAATAAAGACACAAATCGTAAATCTTGGATTACGATGAAGAATGGCGTACTTGTGCGTATGGTACAAGACTCCGTTAAGTCCGCTCATTCTCAAATTCTAGTGCCCAAAAATATGAGAGTGAAAATCTTACAGCACGCTCATGATTCTCAGTGTGCTGGGCATATGGGTTTTTCCCGTACTAAATCTAGAGTTCTGGCGTCTTTCTTTTGGCCTTTGGTGAACAAGGACATACGAATCTATTGTCGATCTTGTAAGGTATGTCAAGAAGTTAAATCCAAAGGTCCACGCCATGCTGCACCTATTCAGGCTGCAGATATTCCAATTCGACCATTTCAAAAGATGGCGATAGACATCATTGGTCCATTTAAAATAAAGTCTGCTAGAGGACACCAATTTATCTTGACGTGTGTTGACATGTGCACACGTTGGCCAGAGGCTGTTCCTCTAAAGAGCATAACTACTGCTGATATTGCAGATGCTCTTTGGTTAATATTTTCTCGTCTGGGATTTCCAGCAGAAATATTATCGGACCATGGTACCCAACTCATATCGGATACTATGTCTCAAGTAATGTCGACTCTTAAGATAGAGAGATCTTTAAATAGTATTTATCATCCTATGTCTAATGGGATGGTAGAACGTCTGAATAGGACTCTCAAAAACCTATTAGGTAAGATAACTGAAGATCATCCTCAGGATTGGGACAGAGTTTTACCCGCGGCTCTCTTTGCATATAGAGAGGTCGCCAACGAAAATACAGGATTTTCTCCCTTTGAACTTGTCTTTGGCGCGAAACCGCGAGGTCCTATGTCCTTACTTCATGATCTCATAACTGCTGATAATATTGTCGATGACACAAAATCCTCTTACGAATATGTCATTGCGCTTAGACACAAGATTATTGAAGCATGCAAATTGGCAACTGCTTCTTCTGAATTTGCCAAACAGAAGGCAAGGCAATTTGCCAATAAGAAGAGATGCTTACGACAACTTTGTCCAGGAGACAAAGCATTTGTCTTGCTACCTTGTAGGGAAAACAGACTTCTTATTTCTTGGAAAGGTCCATATGATGTAATATCAAAAGTTTCCGATGTCGACTATATTGTCGATATTGATGGGACGCATAAAACCTTCCACATCAACATGCTCACGGAATTCCATGAACGTCCGGATTATTTACAACCTGTTTTCCAGGCAACAGACGATCCTCCAGTCCCACATGGACATTACTCATCACTGTCAGTAATACAGGATGAGGAAACGAGTTTCTCGGATGTGAATTTGCCTTTTCCGATGATTCCGCTTCACTCTAATGAATCATGGAAAGATGTTGCGATTTCTCCCGAATTATCTCCAGGAGAACAGAAACAAGTTTCTACTATGTTACAACAATTTCAGGATGTCCTTACTGACATTCCTGGTCGTACTAATGTCATTGAACATGACATTATTCTTATTGACCATAATCCTATAAGAGTCAGACCGTATCCTATCCCGATACATTTTCAGGCACAGGTAGAGAAAGAGTTGGATGAAATGATAGATTTGGAAATAATTGAACCATCCACATCAGCATATTCTTCGCCGATGGTTATTGTACGAAAAAAAGACAATAACATACGTCTTTGCGTTGATTATCGCAAATTGAATCAAGTGACGAAATTTGATGCTGAACCTATGCCTTTACTAGAGGAGCTACTTACTAGACTATCAAAATCTCATTTCTTCACTAAACTTGATTTGTCTAAGGGATATTGGCAAGTTCCACTATCCGAACACGCCAAGCCGTTTACTGCTTTTTCGACACCTAGGGGTCTATTCCAATGGAATTTTATGCCTTTCGGCCTTATGAACGCTCCTGCAACATTCGTACGCATGATGCGTCGAATCCTATCTCATCGCTCAGATGTCATTGCATATCTTGATGACATCTGTCTTTTCGGTGATACTTGGGAAGATCACTATAACGGGTTAAATGAACTATTGTCTATCCTACGCGAGCATAACCTGACAGCGAAACCATCTAAAGCATGTATTGGTTTTAGCGAAATATCTTTCTTAGGTCACCGGGTTGGTCATGGTTTCCTAAAAACAGAAGA
>JAMPIV010005484.1:0-109991 GCA_024509875.1 Oreohelix idahoensis
GGGTAGGTAGATATATGGAGTGGAGATGTGGAATTGAATGTGGTATGGAGAAATATATTTAGAATAGGGAGGGGGAGTAGGGATAAATAGGAATGTATTGGATTTTTAGGGAGAATTTTGAGTAAATATAATTATAGGGTGGTGGGGTCTCTTGAAGGCATCTTCATTTCCTGAGCATGTAAGGTGATCTGATCGTCAGACATCCTCTTGTCTGAATCCTGATTGTTGAGGTTTATGTGTATGTTTTCCAGGTGCCACATCTTCCTTATAATCATGTGCTCCATCAGTTTACCGACACAGCTTAGAGGTACTGTCTTAACATTTGTTCTTTCAGGTCCTGTCCTTTCTTTGTATAGTATCATATACATACTTCCATGCCTTTGGTACATTCCTATTTTCCAACTGCAGCTTTAAACTGCCAGAACTTCTTTTTGCTTTTGTGCCTAGACCTATTACATATCACTGGTTATCCCATCTTTTCTTGTGACTTCTTTTCTTTAGTGACCTCATTCCTCGCTTCCATTTCTACCTTGTCAGCTTGCCATCATGTGCCTTCTGGTGCAATCTTTGTTTTCAGACCTATCCGTTCATATCGTTAATAGTTTTCTTCCTTCTGTAGGGACATCATGTGACTTTTCACCAGCATAGTGTATCTATAAGCACATTTGCAACTTTTTTTTGCCTGTGATCATGTTGTCAACCTTGCTGAACGTGATTTGTTTGTTTAAAAAGATCCTTCACTGATCAAGGCCTAATAGTTTTCCATTGTTTGATTCCTTCTTTATCTAAGTTAGATTATTCTTTTTTTCCTTCTTAGCAGTCTCTGTTTGTTTGATTTTAATGTCTTTTGAATTTGCAGTGGAGGCTTGAGCACGATATTGCTTCAGTTTCCTCGCTCTCTGCAGTATTTCTGGCATCTTCTCGTCTGACTATCATTTGTACAATCTGTTTTCCACACAACTACGCATCCGACGCTTGTGCTAAATTACATAAGGCTTTTTCAATTCTCTTTCACACGATCTTAACTCGTCGACGACTCAGTAATGACTGCTACAGAAACCCCGTGTTTCTTGTTTTATCAGCTATTAAATCTCTGTGATTAAATTCCTACTAGAAAATTCTATACCGCCTCTAGTAATCATTCAGGGAGCATATTCAAAGACATAACTTATGATAATAAATGAAAGCGAAGAAATTGAAATTTAAATAAAAAAATCTCAAAAATACATTTCCACTCTCTACTCTCTCCCTTGTAATTAAAGTTTAAGCTTTCTTTAAAATAACATATGCTGACACAGTACCATAACATACAACAAGAAGAAACACATACCTCCACTGCAGTTTCTTCCACTGTGACAACTGTCTCTGAAACTCCTTTTCTTCCTCTTCATCCCTGAACTTTACTGGGAATTCCTTGGATAACTAATTTTCATGCTTCTACTGCATATGCACCTACGCAACCTTGCCTTTACGCAAAAATCTTCAACAGGTTTTATGATACCCTGACCAGACTTCCAAGCCTTCCCATGTTATGACCCACTGGGAACACAAGATACATTGTCATACGAGTGTTTTTGAGTGTTATGCATTATTAATGTTCCCATGCTCCAGCGGGAGTTAATTGTCATTTTGAGTTGTTGTGAGTTGGAATGCTTGAGTTTGTAATATGTTAGCCACAACAATGTTGTGAAGCAGAGATTAAGACAAGCTGCTAGCTAAATTTATGCGTGAATAAGCTCAAATGGAGTGTGGAAAGGTTTTCACGTTTGTGAATAACAATGAAAGTCAGTCAAGTGGAGATGTTTTGGTCAGTAGAGAGTTGCTTCAGAGAGAGTAGACAGCAGACAGCAAGAGCGTATGAGAAGAGAAGGTGGATGTCAATGTAGCATGAGTAGAGGTCCAGAGTTGTGCAGTGGATTTATTAAGTACGCCTAATTTGGGGGTGGCTGTAGTTATTCCGAGGATCAGAGTGAATAGTAAATACTCGAAAATTGTGTGCTCCAACATTGTAATGGCCCTCGCCCATTGTACTTATTTGTGTATAATATTTCACTAGATTGATATGTATTTGAGTTGTGTATTACGTCCTTAGACATGACCAGATGGTGTGTATTCTTTCTTGATCTTTCACATCCACACCAGCATACACCCACTTCACACACATGCATGTCAAATACAAAGACAAATTAATAAAGCGTCACATTAAAGCACAATGAACTAAGAGCAAAAGCATTGCCTAAAACCACAATCCTTAATTCTGTAATCTTCTTCAGTAGGATCCTTACTGTTGATTTGAATAAAACAATAAGTCAACACGACTAGCGCATCTTTAGAAGCACACACACATGCCACTCCGCAGCCATCCTTAATGTGGTCCCTACTTCTGTTCATTGCTTTTCATCTCATCCTCCACAATTCCCCATAAGCTGTTTTAGTCCACCTCTTCTTGCAGCTACCTTCTGATCTCACACCACAGGAGTTCTGATGACCAGAGTTGGTCCATTTAAATAAATACCAACACCACAATTTTCAAAACTCATTGCATAAATTGCAATTAATAAAATGGACAGATTTATACTTTCTAAAACCTACACTAGCCAAAATAATTATTACAATAGTTTTAACTATATGGCAACATAAAAAAATAAATTAAAACTGTCATGACAGCACAGCTCACCTCATCAACACTTTTGTCCTATTCCGTTATTACTTTTCCCATGAGCCAAATTCCCTCTGAAAAAAATGCAGCACAACAAAATAAGCAAACCTAATATGATAAACTTTTTTGAAAATGTAAGGCATGTAGCAATCATTCTTTATTTCAAAATTTATGTGAACTAATTCTTTGAAAAATTGATCCATAATCCCACACCCACAGCTCAGGAAAGTGGTGTCCATGAATCAGCACCAGTTCATGATCATTGACTGCCATCAACAAAATGAATTATAAGGAAAGAAACATAAAGGTAAAATACAACTTTTTTGATTTAAAAATCGAACTTGAAAATCTGAACAAGAATTATTCGACTTTAAATAAAGAATACTAAACAACATAAAGTATTCAAGAGTAAAAACAAAATTAGAGTGTAAATAAGCCAAAAGTGATAAGTATGTTTATACTACCAATAAGAGCAAACAGTATCAAATACAATACAAACAGGCATTATAAGGCACACAGTCCAAAAGAACATAATCTTCAGTGCCATGCCTTACTGTAATGCATGTCTCTCATCAAACTTTCTAACTTCAAGTGCCATGCATGTTACTGTAAGTGATCATCGTCTCTCATCACTTTCTAATCTCAAGTCCAATGCCGTACTGTAAGTGATCATGTCTCTCAGCAACTTTCTAATCTCAAGGCCACATGCCTGTACTGAAGTGATCATGTCACTCATCAACTTTCTAAACTTCAGTGCCATGCCTGGTACTGTAATGATCATGTCTCTCAAATCACTTTCTAATCTTCAAGTGCCATGCCTGTACTGATGACATGTCTCTCATCAACTTTCTAATCTTCCAATTGCCATGCCTGGTACTGTAAGTGATCAGTCACTCATCAACCTTCTAAACTTCAAGTCCAATCATGCTGGTACTGTAAGTAACATGTCTCTCATCAACTTTCTAATCTTCCAAGGCCATCATGCCTGTTACTGTAAGTATCATTCTCCTCAATCAATCTTTCTAATCTCAATGCCATCATGCCTGGTACTCGTAAGTGATCCATGTCTCTCATCACTTTCTAATCTTCAAGTCCATCATCCTGGTACTGTAAGTGATCATGTATCTCATCAACTTTCTAATCTTCAATCCATCAGCACTGTAAAGGATCAAGTCCTCTCATATACTTTGTAATCTTCAAGTGCCATGCATGGTACTGTAAGTGATCATGCTCTCATCAACTTTCTAACTTCAAGGTACCATCATGCCTGGTAACTGTAAGTGATCATGTCTCTCCATCAACTTTTTCTAATCTTCAAGTGCATGCATGTACGTAAGTATCATAGTCTCTTATCAACTTTCTAATCTTCAAGTGCCATCATCCTGGTACTGTAGTGATCATTGTCTCTCATCAACTTTCTAACTTCTAGTGCCATATCCCTGGTACTGTAAGTGATCATGTCTCTCATCAACTTCTGCCTCCAGTTTATTAGTTATCGTTATCAAATTTACATCACTGCACTCTGGCAAACCCATAGGTGCTCATTTCAGTTTAGAATGCTAACTTTCCTATACTCACTGTTTATACACGATGGATCATCCTCTCCAAACGTCCATCTCTGCTACTTAACGTTTGATGCCAAATTCCAACATCTTCAACCTGATGAATTCATCATTCAGTGTGTTATCCTGACAGTGATCATTAACTGCCTCCCTCAGTACTCACCTTATCATATCTATGTCCCCCCACGGTTGAGCTCTGATGCTTGGTCACTTCTCTTTACAGCCTACAACCCCACACCAAGACAGATCAATTCCAATTCCAGCAGATTCGAACTTCTATAATGTTTTCCATTCATGACAGAAACATCCATTTTGGACCTCTGAGATGACTGGACAGTCTGACAACAATAACTCCTTTGTTAATGAAGTTTCAGACAAACACTTAAACTGCAGTAACGTCATTCCTCATCTGAGTTTTTTGTTATCACATGTAAGCCCCAATTTCAGCGACGAACTGCCATTTACCTAGCAGAGAAGCCCCATCCTGATTTATCACCACAGATCACACAATCCTATCAATTGTACACAATGGCATCATCATCCCCAGCATATCATTATCACTGATTAATTTCCAGTTCTGCGTTCCACTTCCCAAGTTCTAAACCCCTCTAAGGCTAACAATACTAGCTGGTAGTTTATCCATTATCACCTGACTTATTCACACTCCATCTCCCTTGGATATACGTTCACTGCTTCACCCTGCTAACTAGCAGCTTGCCTTACCATCCATACAACATTCTCTTACACTTCTCCCTTGATTCAGTATCTATGCATGTGGCTTCTGTCTGTGTTATCCGCAAATAGCTTATTCCTATATAGGATCAAATTGACACACACCAGCAGTACCCTCCATTGTCACAATGGGTTATCAACGCGCACAGCACCAAACTAAACCCACCCTTCATTTTCAAATGCGTTCCCATTGTTTTTACATTATTAACGTGAGTATACCTCCCTTGGTTAATTATTGATATACTAGCTGATTGAATACAGTTTTGTTTTAAGGAACAGCTTCACTGCACACCAGACAACTCAAAAATGCTTTAATCTCCTTCCCTTAGATCACAACAAGGAGAATCTCACACAGTGCATGAAATCCATAGCATCCGCGAGGATCCCAATATGTATATAAAAAACAAAACATTCTATAAATATTTTATGTGGTATTTTCCTAAATTTGTAAATTGCCATGCAGCTGCCATTTCCTACTCTTTACATTTCCAACTGCTTAGTGTTTTTAACGTCCAACAACTTGCAAGCTACTTTTTATTGTTTTTTGCCCTCACCGAAAAGGCTAAGCATCCAATCTCTATCCATGAATCAGGAGGAGTATCACATCAATAGGACCTACTTTCCTGAAAAAATGACCATCATTCCCTTACTAAGCAAAGTGGGACCTTTAAATTAAGCACAACCCCCCCTTAATCACTTAGCCACTCTTGACTGATGATACAGTATGAAAACACTAAAACAGAGCCACCTGTGAAAAACCCAGCTAACAGACAGCAAGAAGAACACCAATAACAAGCCTGCTTTAAACAAACCAATAACAGCACATTTGAGAACACCAATAACAGAGCCAGATTTGAGAAACACCAATAACACTAGCCAGAATTGAAACTCCAATAACACCCTGTTTGAAACACCAATAACACTACCCCAATCAGCCAAAATGAAACTTCCAATAACAGAGCCAAATTTTAAACAACCAATAACAGACCACTTTAAAAAAACCCATTAACAACAACAAAAAACTCCAATAACAACCAATATTAGAACCATATGCGAACCTAAAAAACATCCTGAAAATAAAAGAAAAAAAAAATTTTAAACACTTACCTGTCCTGAATCTCATAATGACCCTGACATAGCAGCATGTGCATTCTCTCCTAGCTCTTCTTTCTGTATCCAATGTTGCTTCCAAATTAAATAAGCAAATTTTTGTTTAATCAATCGTCTGTTCATCACTAACGATTTTTACGCTCGCTATTTTATATGAAATTGCCAGTCCACCATCCATAAACCTCATAACTACAGTCTTCTCACCCAGATTACATATATACTAGGGAACAATATCCATATTCTGTATTATCTAATTTAAAGCCATCAGCACACTGGCATATGGTAGATCATCTATAATAAAAAGTGGAACAAGAGATAGAAGATGCTGGAGATTGATAGAACAAACACCGGCGCATTTGTAATCACTATATAGTAATATGAACAAGAGATAAAAGAGGTGCTGGAGAATATAGAACACATAACTGAGGAAACATATTCAAAACATTACCAGGCATTCCTTTTCTACTCTTCAGGTAAAGAGGGTTACAAGGCACAGACTCAAAAAGAACACGAGAGAGAGAACAGGAGAAAGATGAAGAAACATTAAAGACCTCTGACTGAAGGAACGACAGAAGACTTGCACATGTTGTTGAAGCTATCTCCTGAGGACAGCAGAATGATGATAATGATCATCTATTGGTGCCAATAATAAGAAACCAAGTGATTAAACCGCTGTAACTTAACTACACTGCACTTCATTCAAACATAAGAATCTCCACCTAACCAAATAATTCTGAAGACAAAAAAGCCATTAACAAAACAAGAAAAGCCACTGTGTTTGTTTTCCCAAGGGTCATTGAAATAAACAAAAACAGAGTGCTGTACCCTTGGCATATCCCCATACATGCCAACTAATACAAGGTTGGTGCACGGAATGCAAGTCTCATCATGTACAACATATTCTAGAAACCACTGCTCACAGAACCTGAAATCTTGTACACTGCCTGCAAACCAAGGAAAATAAAATAGATGATGATGCAAAAAAATTACAACTATCATATAACCAAACTAACTCAAGTTTTGTCACAACAACAACATATATTCACTTAAAACCTGCTATCATTCACCCACATACTCATATGAATCCTCCCTGACCAAGGCTATTTTACAACTATCATAAACCAAACGTATCCCTCCGTGCACAACAACACAGTATATTCATTTAAACGCTATCATCACCCACATACCACATATGAATCCTCCCTTACAAGGCCATTGTTACAACTACATACAACCTAAACGTAACACCTCGCTTGTCACAACAACTACCAGTAGAATTCACTGGATTTACTTTTTGCTAATCATTCATCCCAATGGAGTACTAGGCATTGAATCCTCCCTTGACAAGCCATTGTTTAACAACTATCATATAAACCAATCTAACACTCCCTTGTCACACAACTAACACGAGTCCAGTTCATGTACAGAACCTGCTATACATTCACTTGCACATATACATCCAATACTGTAATCATCCCTTGATCAAGCCATGTTATACAACTCATCATATAACCAAACATTACAATACTCTCGCTTGTCACAGACATACAACATATATTCTCATTTAATACCTGCTATACTTCACCCAGTAGTACCAAATGAATCCTCACCCCTGACAAGCCATAGTAAACAACTAGTCATCATAACACAACGTAACACCCCTTTCACAACAACTACAGTAGTATTCATTGTAAAACTCTAGCTACATTCACCCACATACCCATAATCAATCACTCCTACATTACCTAAGCCAATTGTTAACCTACACAACCATCAATAACGCAAACCATGTAACATACTCGCTTATCTTTCCTATCCTCAACATCTAACTACAGTCAACACCATTGTAAACTCACAGCCTAGTCCACCGGCCCCACCTACACACCACCATCTACCACACATAAGAAATCCTCCTTAATACCAACGAAACTCCAGCCCAATAAGCCACAACCACATAATACATAACCAAATCTTAACACTCCTGATCTTACAAACAACAACAGTAGTATTCCACTTGATTGGAATCGCGGGGGATACACATAGGGGCATCCCACAATACCAGTTAGTCCAATACTAATCTCGAGGTCCTTGAATTCGTGCATTAGGTCTTACAATCCCATATACCAAGATACTCGGGTAGATGCCTTAGTAAGCACAACCTACATCAGTATATTCACTGTAACCACCTCGTTATCCAATGTCACACTCACATACTAACAAGAGGGGTATTCACCTAAAGGTTCGCTCATCTAATCAAGCATACCTACTACAGTTAATGATATCTGGTCGGGGCAACGTTACCCATGCTCTATCGACCACGAGACATTCTACCAGTGACTCATTTACCACACCGTAATAAGGGGAACCTTGTGTTACGTATGCATTCACCCACATTACACAATTGAATAACAATAGCCCGGATCATCAACCCGCCCGGACTAATGTACATTACTATCATGTAACGCGAACGTACCTACTCCTCTGTCAACTAATAACAATTCCATATTTACATGCCAGTTATACACTCAGCCTAACATTGCACTCCCCCCCCAAATAATACCCACTACCCCCCCAGCATAAAACATAGAAACCATCCCTGTCAGACAAGGCATTGTAACAGGACTAGATCATATACTACCAGAACCATACACATAACAACGCTCATCGAGAATACAGAACAACAGTAGTTATACAGACACAGTAAACCTACTGCAATTCATTCAAACCCACATACACATATGAATCCCCCTATGTATCAAGCACACCATTGTTACATTACTTAATCAGACTAACCAGAGTAGTTACAGTAACAGGCTCCAAAACGCTTGTCACTAACTTATTAGCTATAACATCTAGTATTCACTTAGCCACCTCTTTCATTCACGCATCACACATACTACATATGAGACTCCTCCCATGACAAGCATTTTACAAACATCATATATCCAACGGCTACACTCGCTTGTCACAATAAACAACCAGTTCCCAGCTCATTCTTACGTAAACTAGCACCAGTCTATTCATAATCTTGACCAGAACATACACATATGCACCTCCCTTATACAAGGGCATTGTATACAGACTAACACAATAAACTCAATTACGTAACACTCGCTATCACAGACCTAAGCAACTAGTAGTAAACGACTGTAAAAAAAACCTGCTATCATCACCCACATTACACATATGAAAACCTCCCATTGACAAAGCATAGTTACTAGCTATCATATGCAACTATCAAACGTAACACTACGCTTGCACACACAGGCACTATTCGCATCCAGTATTACACTGTCTAAACCCTGCATCATTCACCCACAAACACATAGATCCTCCCTTGACAAGGGCCATTGTTACAGACGCATCATGTATTAACATAAACGTACCACTCGCTTGTCACTCAACATTACAACAAGTACTATTCACTGTATACAGCCCTGCATCATCACCACATTTACAGCATATCAGAATCCTCCCTTGCACGCACCATTGTACTACAACTTAATCATATCACACTCAAACGTAACACTTGCATGCACAACTAACAACATATATTCACTGTAAAACCTGCACAGTCATTACTACCCACAGTAATTTGGGGAATACCAATTCCTCCCTTGGGAGACCGTGCCAGTTGTTTACAACTATCGATGACGTTACTGGCCACAGAGCGTAACACTCCTTGTCACAAACAACTACATATAATCACTGTAAACCCTCACATTCACACCCATACACATAAGAATTCTTCCCTTGACAAGGCCATTTTACAACTAACATACAACCAAACGAAACCTCGCTAGTCACAACAACAACATATATTCACTGTAAAACCTGCTATAAATTCACCCACAATACACAAAGAACCCCGCTTGACAAGGGCCATTGTTCATCTTCATTACTCATGTGTATAAATTAGTTTCTTATCCTTTACAGGACTGGCAATCAACCCCAGCTTTATTGGCTGTTTTTGTGATTTTCTACAGATTTCATTCATATTTGCCATGCTTTCTGAATAGTACGCCTAACCTTTGTTAAAAATCCACAACAACGATCTCCTACCAAACTGCCTGCAGCAGTTTTGAACCTTATATCTGGATTAAGAAGACTGCTTCATACCATTAGGTCCACAGACGCCGATAACTCAATTGTATACAAAGAGAAAATATAAAAAAGTTGGTCTATAAATCCTGTACTTATTTACTTAGTATTCCTCTTCTACCAGGTAGAGTTTCCAGAAGAGTGCCTTACGACCTATCTCTGTCATCCTGTGGACCAAATAAATACATGCTCGATGCTACAATTAGATCCAGATATGTGATGGTTCCAGGCAAAAGCCTACATGCGATAACCCAGCAAACAAAGACAGCCCCTACATGAGATGTACCCTGGGAAAACAATTTTTCAATGAACCAAGAATAAAGAGAGGATGTCAGATGCACACAGAGCTATGATTTGGTCAAGTGACCAAGGTTAAAATAAATCGAAAGGAAGATGAGTAATCATGAGAACAAGATAAACAACCCATGCCTGTCATCATTACCCTTGGCAGAGATGCAGCTTGGGGCACATAAAAGCAAGCTGGCGATTATCAGCTGAGAATATCATCTGGATGAAGACACCTCTGGAACACATGTCTATGCTGGTGAAATCAGACCGGCTCTCTCTCAAGAATAAAGGCAGTCCGTTGCTGAACACATAGAGTCTAACATACAACAACGTCCACATACAATTGATAAGCAGGTAACTGCAGCACTGAGTGCCCTTCAGAAACGCCATCAACTAGGCATATATTGTCAGACTCCCAACCAACTGTTCGGAAAGTAACAGAACGGATACTGCGCAAAATGGAAAACATAAACAAATCCCAAGTCTTCAAGAACTGTGTGATCTACAGTCCGGTCAGCAGGGAATTTCATGAAGAGCTGAAAGACTGTCTCCGGATACTTCATTGGACACTGGATTATGGATAAGAGAGATACTAAGGCAAATTAGTGATCGCCTGCTAACCATACACTGCAAATGTATAAATCAACAAGCTAGACTGCTGGAGTTCAGCATCAAATGTGGGACTAGCAAAATCACGTAGGAGATGCATCCAATCGTAAGTACAACCACATGCTTTCAGTAACATTAGCAGTTCATACTCATTCAGCATTAGCTTTAGAGACTGACACCTATGGTTTTGCCTAGTGCAAGAAGTTGATGCTGAGTAACAATAACAATTCTACTCCCCTGTTCCACTCTAGGTCACGGCCTTTATAGATTGCTAATGTTTCCTCACCATCGAACTCTGTCATCTGGAGGTCTGATCCTGGCTCTTACCTCCAATATTTGTTGTTAGCCTATCTTTCCTCCCTTCCTAACATGGCCAAACATCATAGTTCGACTGTTCCACTCGATCGGCGGGCTTGTTTTGAGCCTGGGCTCACTTCATCTCTAGACCAAATCTCTTCTTTTACTCAACGACCTTCCTTAGATACCTCCTGTCTAAAGCATGAGCTCTTTTGTTACATCATTGTCCATCGACCTTACATCTTGTGAGATTAATCTCAATCAATCAGCACAGATACACACAAACTCAAAGTTAAGAGACATAAATATCCATAAAAAGATCAGGAGTGACAGAATCTTAAAAAAGCACCCATCAAGACAAACACCATTCCACATGACTAGTAATGATTGTAAAGCAACAATCAACACCACTTGCAATATTCATCACTGCAAACACCATAAGCAGGTTGCTTAAACTTTTTCTTGTGCCATGGCCCCTTTGATTGTCCAATTGAAGCTAGAACCTTTCTGATGTCATTGTCCGACGAAGCTATGACACTCTGATTGTCCCTGATGAGCTATACCATTCTGATTGTCTGATGAAGGTTATGGACAACCTTTGATTTCCAATGAATGCTATGACCATTCTGAATGTCTGATAAGGTTATGACACCTCTGATTGTCTGATGGAGGCTATGACCATTCTGATTGTCTATGAAGGTTATGGGAACAACTTTGATTGTTTCCAATCAATTGGCTATAGAGATTCTATTGTCTGATGAAGGTTATGGACAACCTTTGATTTGTCTGATGGGACTTAAGACCCATTCCTGATTGTCTGATGAAGGTTATGGACACCTTTGATTGTCCGAATGGATGCTATGGACCCTTTGATGCCCTTAAGCTTTTAACTATTCTGATTGATCGACAAAGGCTATGGACCCCTTTAATGGTCTGATGAAGGCTATGAACCCCTTTTGGAAATTAATTTTTACTTAAAAGCATAATTAAAAACTTTCATTAAAAATGTTAAGGTAATGTATGCGGACACGCCCTGGAATACATTCATAACCCCCCAAATGGCTGTGGCACAGGTTAAGAAACCCTGCATTAGAGAAACAATTAATTCAACACTTCACTGAACACATTCAGAAAACATTATGAACTTACAAGCTCCTCATTTTCTTTAGTCTGTTCCTCTTTGAAGCCCCCACTCACAAAAACTGATTCCCTCCACCTAATGCTGTGCTCTGGTGCTTCTTCCCCTACTCTTCCCTCCAAGTCCAACCATTTCATTGTCGCTGTTATCACTCTCTTTATCTGCCCAAATACCTGAGGATGACAATTTGTGGTCATTACTGGTACGATCTTAGCTTTTCGTTTGTGCTACACACATTCATAAATGGGTGCTTGCGTAGAATACAAGGAGGGAAATGGCATGATAAGGTCACCAATGTGGAACTGATGACAAGAACCAGACAAGAGATGAGAAGAATGCTGGTGATGGATAGTACACATTGAAGAAACATGCTGACAGCATTGCAAAGCAGTCCTTGTTCTGGAATTTTCCAGGGAAAGAGATATAGAGGCAGACAGAAAAACACACAAGAGATGAGAACTGGAGACAGAAGTAAAAATGGTGGAATACATGGAATGAACTTGACTGATAGAATGACAGGAGGACTTGGCATGTGTTTGTTGAGGCCTATGCTCCGTGGGGAACATACTGATGACTGACTGGTATGATGTTGAATGTTGTTTGTAGCCATGACATGTATGTCGTTGGCTCATGCTTGTGGTCAATACAGGTATTAAGTTGACTGTAGCCATTACAAGTATGCTGTTGGCTCATTTTTGTAGTCAATACTGTCTAGTACTGGTTTTGGTCTGTGGTTATTTCATGTATGATGCTGGTCCCTATTTGCAGTCATTACTGGTATATTGGAGGACTTGTTTGTAGCTGTAACATGTATGATGATGGTTAATGTTTGTGTGGTCATTACTGGCAATATGACAACTTGTCTGTAGCTGTAACATGTATGTTGGTTTATGTTTATGGTCAATATTGGCATAATGCTGACTTGTTTGTAGCTGTAACATGTATGTTGGTTAATGTTTGTGGTCATTACTGTCAGTTATGGTTTTTGTCTGGGGTCTTACATGTATGATGTAGGCTCAAATTTGCAGTCATTATTGACATGATGTGTCTGTTGTTTGCAGTCATGACACATATGATATTGGCTCATGTCAATCGGATAATTACTGTCCGACATCGGTTTTTGTCTTTGGTCATTACATGTTATGATGCTAGGCCATGTTGGCAGTCATTACTGGCAAAATGTGGTCACTACATGACTGATATTAGCTCTTGGCTGAGGTCATTTATGATATAACTAGTACTTGTTTGCAGTCAGTGAAGATTGATGCTAGCTCCTCCCTGTACTAAATGCAAGTATGAGGGTGGCTATTTTTGTGGCCATGACTGTTTGATATACGAGATAGATTTTTCATAGAAGTTTACTCCATCTATCATGCTGGCTCATGGTTATAGTTATGATATTAGCTTTTGTTTGCAGCCATTAACAGTATGATGTTGGCTCTTGTCTACGGTCATTATTGCATATTTGTTTCTCTATAGTCATTACATGTATGGTATTAATTTTTATCAGTGATCAAAGCTTGCTAAATGATAGCTTTTTTTTTGTGGTCACTACAAGTATGATATTGGCTCTTGTTTGTACCCATTAAAAGTACGATGCTGGCTTTTGCCGGTGATCATTACTGCACAATATTTGTTTCTCTTTGGTAATTACATCTATGGCATTAATTTTTATCTGTGATCAAAGCTTGCATGATGTTGGCTCTTGTCTGTGGACATTTTAAGTATCAAGTTGGCTTATGCCTGTAGCCACTACAAGTATGATCTTGGCCTTTGTATGTGGACATTTTAAGTATCAAGTTGGTTCTTGTATATGGACATTTTAAGTATCAAGTTGGTTCTTGTCTGTGGACATTTTAAATATCAAGTTGGTTCTTGTCATGGTCACTACAAGTAAGATGTTGGTTCTTGTCTGCGGACATTTTAAGTATCAAGTTGGTTCTTGTCTGTGGTCACTACAGTGCAATGTTGGCTCTTGTCTGTGGACATTTTAAGTATCAAGTTGGTTCTTGTCATGGTCACTACAGTGCAATGTTGGCTCTTGTCTGTGGACATTTCAAGTATCAAGTTGGTTCTTTTCTGTAGTCACTACAAGTATGATGTTGGCTCATCTGTGGACATTTTAAGTATCAAGTTGGCTCTTGTCTGTGGACATTTTAAGTATCAAGGTTATAGTCTGTGGTTACTACAAGTGTAATGTTGGCTCTTATCTGTGATCACTACAAGTATAATGTTGGCTCTTATCTGTGGTCACTACAAGTGTAATGTTGGCTCTTGTCTGTGAACATTTTAAGAACCAAATTGGTTCTTGTCTGTGTACATGTAATTGGTTGGCTCTTATCTGTGATCACTACAAGTATAATGTTGGCTCTTATCTGTGGTCACTACAAGTGTAATGTTGGCTCTTGTCTGTGAACATTTTAAGAACCAAATTGGTTCTTGTCTGTGTACATGTAATTGGTTGGCTCTTATCTGTAATCATTACAAGTATATTATGTAGTGTGGTCACTGTTGTTGTTATAGATCCAACAGTGTTTGGGCTCTCGCTCTTCGGCTCAATGCCTCTGTAGTTCACTGTCATCGTCTTGGCACTGATGCTGGCTTGTCTGTGAATTTCCTACCCACTCTGGGCAGAAGCCAGAAAGGGAAGATAAGGGGCGTTTCTGCATCCTGGAGATTAGTAGCCATGGTAGGGTTCACAGTACTCACTTTCCAGCACCAAACTGCTTACTGGTTATTCTGAGTTCTCCTGAGCTCTAGGCATGAGACCAAAAGTTCAGTGCAAAAGGTTCACAACATCCTGAGTCTGTGTGCCTGTATACTGGGTTCTGGTCATCAGGGAGCACAGTATACTTGTTCCCACTTCTCAGGTCTGTTCGGCGTTGGTCATTACATGTATGATGTGCAACTTGGTCATTAAATGTATGATGTTATTAGTAGTCATCATATATGACGTATGCTGTATCATAACACGTCTGCTGTATCATAACATATATCACATCAGTGACAGTCATTATTACTTATTTACTTAGTCATTCCTCTTCTACCATGGGGTGTAGAGGTCTGCCAGAGGCAGAGTGCCATACTATCCCATTGGCTGTCTTCCTCCTGGTCTGGTTTCAATCTAGTCCTCGGTCCTTAAGAGACTGGCTAATGTTGTCCTGCCAGCGAACTCTGGGTCATCCTGGAGGTCTGGATCCCTGGCTCTTAGTTTCCCAAATTTGTCATGGTAGCCAATCTTCTCCCATTCTGCAGACATGGTCAACCCATCGTAATTAGGACTGTTCTACTCAGGTCTGCAGGGACTGGGTTTTGAGGCCATGACATGACGTATCCTCTGGTTGCAGACCATGTCTCATCTTGGTAACAGTCATTATATGAAAGATTATATAACAAATTTAACTGTCCATTCCCATGAAGTTTCTATTAACAATCTTGTTGCTGGGCTGGCTATTTTTGGCGAGTATGCAAATGTTTTAGAAGAATATTTACCAATGACACAGACATCAGTAAGAGTATAAATTCTTCTTTCTGTTTGGACCCTTAGCTGCTGATTGACAAGGTAATTGATGATCATCTTGTCTTTTGCCATCTTGTAGAGCAGCAACTAATTCTCTCTACTTTGCTCAGTCTGTGGCCATCCTTTACGTGGCATCCCAACTCTGGTTCATGATTTTCTCGGCCTCCACCAAGCTGTGTTTGACCTGCCTCTCTTTAACCTTCCTGCTGAACTCCATAGCATAGCAGTTCTGGAGATGGTGTTGGGGTCTTTTCTGAAGACATGACCAACAAAAACTCCAGCATCTATTTGTCATGATAGCATGCAAATCTTCCTGATTGAGTATAAATTAGATTGGAACAAACATAAAGGTAAGTGACTCATTTATTACTTTCCAAAGGCACAGTAAACAGCAGCTACCGTAGAATCCAAATCTTCGTACTAATGACCAAATCCACAATAATTTTCAAACTGAGTACCGGTACCAGTATATATGACTAAGAAAATATTTACCATATGTAGCCTGGTTTTTGGTTTGCCTTCTTCTGACACCAGTAGGATCAAACATTTGATTGTAATCATTGTCTGTTATTTCAAAACGTTCTACTTCTGGAGATGACATCTTGGAAGGTGACTACCAGATTTCTGCAAAACAAATGAGATATCATTGCATTTCAAAGCTGTTCTTGAAAATGCATTTTCTCATATATTTTTATTAATTTTTAATAACATTCTTTTACGCTTAAATCGACATTTCATTTGTAAATACATCTAAGATGATATCACTGTATACAAGCTGACAACTAACAAACTGACTACTCTGTAATTCAATAACATTATGGTTGAATCACAGATTACTATGCAGTAGGTCATCTTGTTCCAAATAGGGTTAGGATTAAGGTTAGCATAAGCAGCTTTTTTTTCTGTTTAACCCTAATCCTAGAAACAAACATAATTAAATCACAGTTCACTGCACATATGCTATTTTTGTTGCAAGGAGTCAGGTTTCAGGTTAAGGTTAGTGGCTATTGTTTTAAACCCTAAACCCAAGCCTCTAATCGTATTCTCTATAAATAAACACTTAATAGCACTTAAGAGGTATCGTGTTCGATTCCCAGTTGAGGGAAAATAATTTATGGAAATTTTTTTTTCAGAACCAGTGGTCCTAATAATGTAAACTGTGATTCAACCTATTTTTGTTTTCAAGGGTTAAGTAAGTTTCTCAAAATCTAGGTTCCAGAAAGATGACACAAGAGTGACCTCAAATGTCACTACTGAACATGCTATTTGAAACCTGCCTGAGACATGTAAATGACTGATAGAAACATTGTGAAGAGAAGTTGTTTTCGCCCAATTGGCTACCAATGCGTGGTATGTAGCTGATGATGGTTTTATGTATGAAAGCTCTTTTTCATCTGTTGTTACAACTTGTTTTACAGCATAACGGTTATCATGCTAGCTTCAGGATCTCTAATTGGTTTTTGTTTTGTTTTTGTGTGAATAATTATTTTTGAAAAAGCTCAACAGAGTGTAAGGGATAGTCTTAAGATGGCATTAGCCATTACTGTTTTGAGATATGTAGCCATTTATTATTTCTTAAAAAAAAAAAAAAACACTGGAAACAACATTACAATTTGTGGTTCAGTACTAGGATTTAGAGTTAGACTTAAGTTGCAGGGGCAAAAAGATACGGGATGACACTAACTTCAACCTTAAACCTGACTCAAAAATAATAATGTGCAAAAAAGATTGAGGCCAAAGTCTAAACAATACAAAAACATGTTTACAACAAATGAAAAAAAACTGCAAGAAAGTACCATGTTACTGCTTATTACTGTGTTTTGGGCAACTTAATCCGTTGATGTATGGATCGTCGTGTGGGTGACATGTTTATTTTATGAAGAAAAAATACTGTGTTCAACCTCTTATGGGTTATATTAGGACACAGTGTTACTAATGTATGCGTGTCCCCATAATTTGTCTTTCTACCAAGGTAAATTAATGTAGGGCTTACACATATTTTTTTAAACGCCTAATATTAACCACTTCATAATTTTACATCTTCACACACTTCTTGGAACAGGTTGACCTTTAAGACAGCATTAATGAATTGAAAAAAAAAAAGATCCATATATCCATATAAGGGACAACTTTGAAGCAGATGTTTGAGCTTTTTCACAAATAATTATTCACACAAAAACCAAAACCAATTGGAGATCCTGAAGCTAGCATGATAACCGTTATGCTGTAAAACAAGTTGTAACAACAGACGAAAAAGAGCTTTCATACATAAAACCAACTTCAGCTACATATCACACATCTACCTCAGCCTGATGCAAGCATAACTTTCGAGGAGGCAAAGAGTTTTACGAGAATCAGATACAGAAACAAATGGAATGTAGACCATCCAGGTCACACACAGAATGATGCTTACTACCAGCTCAACAGAAGAGAACAAGTGGTAATCTTCAGACTCTGCACTGGCCACAACAGATTGAGATACCATCTATTCAACAAGCTAAAGATAGGAACTACCGATCAGTGTAACTGTGGCACTGATAAAATGACTGCTGAACATCTGCTTCAAAGCTGCCCCTTATATGCGGTACAGAGAAAGCGCATATGGCCAACACCAGCTCATTTCGTGGAAAAGCTTTACGGGGATTCAAATAGCCTCAAACTGACTACTGCTTTCTTTGAGAACATTCAAGTGGACGTCTGAGAGTGTACAAAGAAGAAAAAAAGATAAAAGTGAGACTAAGACGGAGTATAGGCTACTTACTGAATAAACCAGCAGACAAATGTCTTACAGAAAGCTAAGAAGGAGAATGGTTGAAATGGTAAGTGGGACTTTTGTTCGATACGGCCTTAAAAAAGAATTCAGAGTAAGGGGTCGGAGTTTCACAGATCTATGGCATCTGCCTTCAATTCTAGAGATACCGGGTTCAATTCCCAGTTGAAGGAATATAATTGATGGGAATTTTTTTCACAACTAGTGGTCCTAATGATATCATACTTCCCCCTGGTCTCCTGGGTAATGAGATCGGATGCCTAGCCTTCTCAGATAAGGGCAAAAAAATAGGAGGTCCAGTGTGCAAGTTGCGCACATTAAAAATCCCATGGCAGTTGGACATCGTAAAGAGTAGGCCTATCAGGCAGCTGCCCTGGCAAGATTTAAAAATTAGAAACCTACCCACCACAAAAATATTTACAGAATGTGTCATTTCTATTCATACACATACTGGGATTCTCGCCGGTGCTACGGAGTTCGTACACTGTGCTGAGATCCTCCTTGTGTGATCTAAAGGAGAAGATCGGAGCACTGATGGAGTTGTTCGTGTGCAATGAAGATAGGCATAGTCCTTAAAAACCAAACCAAATCAAATCTGAGGCGCAGTTAATAATGGGTATGGGTTGGGAATCCTAAACCTAACCCTAACAAAGTGAGCGGACTATCTGGCCTAGGCTATAGGCCTACCTCAAAATGTCGGTAGGCCTACATTAAAACTTAAAAATACAAACCTAGTGACGATAGACAAACTGTGTTTCAGTATTCCTGGCAAGAGTACTACTATTGTGGCATGTAGATTTCCAGCTCGTTACTTCTAAGCCATGTTATCCTGGCTAATCCACTCGCACACTAAAGGCGTAGCAAATACGTTCTCAACTCATGAAAATAATGGGCACCGCCATTACTGCTTAACAAGATTTGCGTCGAGTCCAGATTTAATCAATTAAATGTATGGCTCTCAATTATTCATGCAAAGATAATCTCTTTTATACTAAATAAGTGAACAAATTTAACAGTAGAACAAAACTGCTTTTAATGAGTTATTATCAGATTTTGAAAATTATTAAGATAATATTGTCCTTAAAACTTATCTTAGATTTACGGACTCTGATTACGAAGTGTTGGGTACAACTGGCATAATAACACCAGACGGTGGGGCAGGCAAAGACATCAACATTAGTGCCCTAGATTCTATAGAGAGTTACGTCAACTATGTCAGAATCGAAAACGAGGCTGAACGACGTAGACGCCATATTCGGCTGGACAATACCAGGGCTAGTAGCGTGAATAAGAATCGAGTAAGATTTTTTTTTTTTAAATTAATGAAGAAAAATATCCCGTTCAACCTCTGATGGGTTATAATTAGGATACATATTGTTTTCAATTCCAAATAATATGAACAACTGCAGATATGAGAAAGTAACATCACATTTGTCAAATCGTTGTAAATAGGGACAATCACAATTATGCTAATACGTTAAATAAATAAACAAAAACAAAACAAACAAACAAACAAAATCAAGAAGAAACTCTGAATAAGAATAATATTAAAATGGAGGGGTGTAAAGGCCTGGTGGTTCCAGTTATATAACTGACTTTAACAAATATTTAATTGACTTTCATCTCTTAAAAGTCATATGCATTGTAAGAACAGCATCAGACCTTCACATTCCCAGCCACTAATATTAACATTTGTTCACGTTAAATATTGTTTGACTATATTATGCAGTTTCCTAGGTCTGTCCATTCGTAACACTTCTATATATATATATATATATATATATATATATATATATATATATATATATATATATATATATGTATATACATATATTTATATATTCATATATTTATATATATTTTATATAATTCATATAATTTGAAATTATATAATATAAATTATATAATTTTATGATTTTAATATAAAAAATACAACATTATATAATAAAAATTATCTAATATAATAAAGTTTTATATTTTTATTATTTTATTAATATCTATTAATTATAATAACATTATAATAAAATTATATAATAAATTATATAATATTATTATTATATATTAATAATAAAAATTATAATATATAAATTATTATATATATATATATATATATATATATATATATATATATATATAATATATATATATAATATATATATATATATATATATATATATATATATATGTATTGTATATATATGTATATATGTATATATGTATATGTGTATATGTATATATATATATATATATATATATATATATATATATATATATATATATATATATATATATATATATATATATATATATATATATATATATATATATATATATATATATATATATATATATATATATATATATATATATATATATATATATATATATACATATATATACATATATATATATATATTATATATATATATATATATATATATATATATATATATATATATATATATATATATATATATATATATATATATATATATATATATATATATATATATATAATAAAAAAATTATATAATATAATTATATAATAAAGTTATAATAAAATCTCGGGTCCAAAATATGTAACTAGATTTTCTTAAAACTATCTATACATTGTCACATTTTTAATGAAAACAAAAACTGATGTGATCATCTGGATCTAGTACAACTGTCAGTGTCTACAACAGTCATTCACCAGTTTCCACATCTCAAACTAGGTAAATAGTTCAATTCGAAGGGAGTATGTTTTTGCTAAGTGTTGCAATTCTAACGGAATATTTGTTGCCAAATAGTGGAATTCTGACGGAATATAAAATTTAATGGAGTATGTGTTAAAAATTCACGCTACTGATTCTATTCAACAAACCGGTAAGTAAACTAGTTTTCTTCTTTTTGTTTTGTTAGTTGAAATACAAAGAATAGTACAAATGTGTGCTATTGTATTTGCATCTAATTTTATTTCAAATTATTAGTTAACCAAAACGAAAATGCAAATTGGGTCTGAAACTCGCGATTGGGTCCATTTTCCTGCAATACGAGTACAGCCGATAATGGCGACCAAATTTTAGTTGGCGTAACTCTCTATAGAATCTAGGGCACTAATCAACATCAGAATGAATAAGGCAAGAACAGCCTTTTTTAGCCTAAACAACATCTGGAAGTCATCTCAATACAGCACAAGCACAAAATTAAGATTATATCAGAGCTGTGTGCTTTCTGTGCTTCTCTATGGTGCGGAATGCTGGAGAGTTACAGAGAAGGAAATGTCGAAATTGTCCTCTTTTCACACAACATGTCTAAGAAAAAATTCACCGAATCTTTTGGCCGAATACCATCACCAACCAAGATCTGCTTACTCAGAGCAAGCAAGAGGACATGCACACCATCATAGCTGGCAGACGCTGGAGCTTGGTTGGCCATGTCCTCAGAAGAGACCCCGATGCCATCACAAGAACAGCTATGCTTTGGACCCCTGAAGGAAAACGAAAGAGAGGCCGACCAAAAACAACCTGGCGGAGGACTGTGGAGGCTGAGATGCAAAGAATGAACCAGAGTTGGGCACTGTACGAAGGATGGCCACAGACCGAGCAAAGTGGAAACAATTTGTTGTTGCACTACAAGACGCCACTAGGCGTGATGGCCACTGACTGCTTTGACGGTCGGCAGCTAAGGATCAAAGAAGAAGAAGGTACAACTGGGAGAATGTACAATGCCTAAAGAAAGTAGAAAAAAGTTTTTCAATAGAACAATGGCAGTAAATAAATTATTACTATAAAATAAATATTTTTTTTTTAAACAGAGCAAAAGTAAAGACTACACATATAACAAACGAATTTAGTCCAACGAAAGTTATGTATCAAACATGCATACCCCCAACATACGTTTCCCCACTCCTTATATCTAGTGTTAAAATCACCAGCAATTAAACACCTTTTGATAGGTTGTTCTGACAATTCCGCTAGGAAAGCCTAGTTACTATCTTCTGGAAAGTGATCTTCGTGGGCATATAAGTTGAAGATTTGTCATTTCTGACCATCTACATTCAATTCGATTCCCGGCAGTTCCACGTCTTCATTGCTTTGGGCACTGGTATCCAACCATTTATGAGGGAGGTCATTCTTCGCATAAATTGTGGTCCTTACACCGAAGGATGAATATGAAAACTGCAAGCCAAGACATCCCCAACATGTGGAGACATGAGCATTAAAGCTAGACAGGAATAAGCCTTAAGACAGATGAAGCGAAGGGACGAGCATTATTCGATCGATATTTGGCCCAAACAGATAAAGGCGACAAAGTTGCCCGTCTAAAAATTAAGGACCATGTTTTGGAGAATGGCAAAAGATATGAATTATATTTCGACCTCATTTCTGAATAAGACATTGTGTACACGTTATAAATCAGTAGAAACACCGCCTCAGGGCCGGAAGGTGTACAGTATCAACACATTAAACAGTTGGACGACAGAGGAATTATTAATGTGGTTAGGAACTTCAAAATCAGCATATACACGCTGAAGTTCCGGGAGACTGGTTACATAGTTACCTACGGCCACTTTCGATACCTGGTAAAGAACCCACACTGCTCAGCAGCTATCGAATTATCACACTGCAGAATGTCTTTGGTAAATTATTTGAAACGATAGCTTCCAGACAAATATTGAGCCACCTCGAAAATGAACACATTCTTCTTGATACCCCGGGTAGCTGTAAGCCCATGAAAGCAACACGGGGAAACGCTGGAACATTTGCGTATGATGTGTACGAAGGATTCTAGGGTAAACGAGAAACGTTCCTGTAGCAACTGACCTAGAGGATGATTATAATAGTGTGGACTTTGAAACATGAACTGTGTAATGGCTTGCTGTGGTAACCCTTGCCTAAAAAAAGATGGATAGCGGCTGCCTTTGCTGAGAGATCAGTTGCATTTCGCTTGGGAACATGGACATCAGAACCAGTGCACATTTGCCCGGCACTGCCCCAGGGATCTACACTATCATCGGTGCATTTAACATCTATGCAGAAATAAGTAGCCACCATTCAGGCTACTTTAAAAAAAAATTGTAAAGTATCTCGTTCAACCCTTGAAGGGTTATAATTAGTACATATGGTGTAATAATTCAAGAAAACAAAGTCAGATTTCCAATATACGTATAAATATAGTACCTGTCCGGCTCCAAGGTCAATTCCAACAACGCCTGTCTGCTGTAGTGCCCCTTGAACATCTCCATATTGAAAGCAGATCTTCCAGACATTACTTTCAGTGGACAGAAAATTGATATTGACAGGAAAGACAAGCTGAAATACCTCAGAATAATATTCGATCACGGGTAAGTACAAGTTGATCTAATCATACAGAAGTGGAACAGAGGCATGGCAGCAGTACTAACAATGGCCGCAGCACACCTGGAACAGAGACTGCTGTTTCTTCTGTATCATCAGCTAGTCACGTCAGTCATCGAGTATGGCCTGGGAATACTCACGCTGTTAACATCACAATGTGAACGATTGGAATGCGTACCGAATGAAGGGATGCGTTAAGTCTTGGGCTGTACGCGAGATACCCACATCGTGACGATGATGCTTGGATTACTTTCGATTAGATCCAGATATGCGATGGCCCAGTCAAAAGTCTATGTGCAAGTAACCACGGACAAAAGGCATCCCCTGCAAGGAAACATAGCTGATATTAAGGGAGCGGGAATAAAGCGGGGTATGTCTTGGATGGCACAGCAGAGGCTAGGATTAAGCAGGTGACCACAGTTGAACAAATATTCATAGGGATAGAGTGGAGTAAGTCAGATGAGAACTAGACTAACTACCAGCAAGTCATGATCAACATTGGTAGAGAGTGCACAGAACTTGGGCTGGTGGGAAGGCAAAGATTGAAATTGATCAACTGATAAATGATAATGCTGGGGATGATGATGTCAAATTGTGCATTGATAGGTCTGTAATCCGTGGTGAGAAATCAGGTGGGGCTTCTCTGCTAGAGTAATGGGTAGAATTGTCGTTGAACATAGCGGAGCTTAAAAGAATAACAACCTCCAGCATGAGAATGGTAGAGGCAGCTACAGCAGCCTTAAGGTGGCTGTCTGAGACTTCAGTAATAAGGGTAGTTATTGTATCAGACTCAAAATCCACGCCTTGGAAGGTAAGCGAAATTAAGAAAGAACAGAAGATATGCAGATCATATATTCGCCCTCAGGAACAATAAAGAGCAGTGATCAGAATGGCAGAGACAGCTATACAAAAACTTTGTTGAATTTGAAAAGCCTTTTGACAGCATAAACAGGGACAGCCATTGAAAAATACTGAAGGCTTATTGAACTCCCAGCTGCATTGTTTCTATCATAAAAAGAATCTATGCTAACTTTACATGTGGTGTTGGGCAGAGAAACATAAGTTTTGAGGTGAAGACAGGAGTACGACATGGATGCCCCTTCTCAACCACTTTATTTTTGACAGTCATAGACTTTGTGATGTGCCAGACAACAGAGGGCAGTCCAAGAGGAATAACATGGACAACGTTTTCTACCCTGGAAGATCTGGGATATGCAGATGACACCGCACTACTTGCACATTCATATCAACACAGTCAAGAAAAAACCGATAAACTGAATAAATAAAGCCAACAGGTGGGCCTGAACATCAATCTAAAGAAGATAGAGTTCATGGCACTCAATGTGGGCAATCCTGAGCCCATAACAGTAAGGAACCAAACACTGGAACAGACATACACATTTATATACCTAAGGTGCACAGTAACACCAGCCGGCAGAACGAGCAAAGACATCAACAACAGAATGAATAATGCGAGAACAGTCTTTGCTAGTCTAAACAATATCTGGAAGTTCTCTCAGTATAGCACAAACACCAAATTAAGATTATATAAGAGCTGTGTACTTCCTGTGCTTCTCTTTGGTGCGGAATGCTGGAGAGTAACAGAGAAGGAAATGTCGAAATTGCTCCCTTTCTACAAGTCTGCCTAAGGATAATTCTCTGAAACATTTGGCCAAATACTATCGCTAACTAAGAACTGCTTACTCAGATGCCACGTCCTCAGAAGATACACTGATGACATCACAAGAACAGTTATGCTATGGACTTCTGAAGGAAAGAGAAAGAGAGGCCGACCAAAAACAACTTGGTGAAGAACTGTGGAGGCCGAGATGCAATGAATTAACCAGAGCTGGGGCACTGCACAAAGGATATTACGTAGAATGGAAGGATTGAAATGGTACGACCAGGTCACTGTTAAGGATAGAATTAATATGTGTCACAGTATAAATATTACAAAATATTAAGTTGGTCACGCTGAGAGTGATAACCCTGATACAAATTTAAAGCCTGGGTTGGTCATGTGACCAGGAAGGAAGTGCGCACGAATTTTGGCGCAAAGAGTTAGTTAAATTTCTCGCTACCGACCGGAGAGGTCGCTGTGTAGTTCCCTTTCAGCAGTTTGCTGGGATATTGGATGCCATAGTTGTTCAATCAGGGTGCTTGTCATTTATTCATATGGCCAAGTTTGGTTTACATATGTCTAGAACAGCGGTGTAGTTTCTAGCAGCATTCTTTCGTAATTCATTGATGAGAAGTCATTTGTAGTTAAGTATGGCGTTATCATAGTGAAGGACTTAGCCGGTGAGCGAAAGTCATTGTGTTGTTTACTCAGTATGACATACCCGCGAGTTTTTGTTAGTGATAGATTGAGTTGTCGATAATTGCAAGTGAGATTGGCATTTCTGTTGCATTGTATTGCATATGTATTTTTAGCCGTGTGTGGCTTCATGGTGTGCTTAATTATTAAAGGGAACTTAACCTGTTACAGGTATTATTGTGAGTTTATGTCAGCTAGTCTTTGTTGTGGTCGTACTCTTAGACAATGAGTCTTGATATTGCTAGTATTATGATGCATATGCTGATGGTGATAAATCCACAACATTATTAGTCTTGACATCTGGGAGCTTGTCCGGGATGTCGCCCTCTGTTTCACGCGAACGAGAGGTTAGTGCTTCGATTGGGCATGCGGCACCATGTCTGTCAGCAGTCCATGAGACTGGCAAGGTGGATCTCCAGAAACGCATGGTGGAGAGGAAACCTGTCTCCGTGTTGAGGGACACTGGTTGCACCACTATTGGGGTGAGTCGGTCGTGCATCGACGACTCCTGCCTTACAGGCAAAACTGTAAAGTGCACCACGTTCGGGGGCAAAGTTGAGTCTTATCCCCAAGGGAGTATTAATGTGGACACTCCGTTCCTCTCGGGTAGAGTAACGCGTTCGTCCTTGAGGACCAGATTGCCGATTTAATCGTCGGCAATGTACAGGGAGTGCACAAGGCCGTGAGTGAGGCTGGAACAGCGGTCCAACAACTCCAGAGTTCCGTAGCGGATGACCAGAAGGTTCGTTGTAGGCGTAGTTCGCGTCAAGTACCAAATGACATGAGTAGGAGCAGTAGGAACTTATACGAGGGTCTGAAAGCTAGTGATCGCACAGTTTGGGTGTGTAACGTTCCCCTGAGTGCTAGTTGGCGCACACTCAGGCGAGTGTTTGATGAGGTCACGCCAGTTAGATTTGTCGAGGTATTGTCGTTGCGCGACATCACCAAAATAGCACGAGTTACTTTTGCGAATAGGTTGGGTGCGCGTAATGCAGTTAGGCAGAAACATTTGTCATTGTTTCAGAACAATGTGCTAATAGTCCAGAAATAGCTAGGGTTAGATTTCGGGTTCGTGTTCAGTGAGGTGTTTCGGTTGAGGCGAACTGAACCTTAGAGTCTGACCTACGCCCCCAGTACCATTTTTATATGAATATGAGGATTTTGTAAACCTGTAAATATTATGTAATGCTTTGCAATGCATGATAATGCTGTATTATGGTCTGCTTTGTAGTGTACGTAATTATGTACCATGGTGTCTAAGCTGGCACGATACCGGTTGGAGGCGCATTTTTCCTCCAAACAGATCACAAACCACTGCTTTTTTGCAGTCGGCTAAATCCACCAGTGCTAAGTTGACATGCTGGGCATTATTGCTGCAGCAATTCAACTTTACTATTTTACATATTCAGGGAGTACATAATATGGTAGCGGATGTCTTGTCCAGGTTATGAGGTTGGTGTGGGACAGGAGCATCCGTAGAGAGTATTTATTTGATTATGGAAGAAATGTATTATAATCATTAGAGTTGATGTTTATGAAGATGTATTATGGTATATCATTCATGTGTTATAATGCCATAAAGGCAATATGATAAGAGTTATACTAAACATATGTATAAATTATATATAATATATATTGTGTGACGATAAACCAGGGTTGGACAGTCGTTGTTATTTTTCACGACTACCAGTACCTGTTTTTAGTTTATACTCATATTATGTCTAATGTATGAGGTGAGAAGGCCTGAACGACAATGGGGTTGCACAACTTTGGCATTCTCTAGGTCGATGAGGAGGTGCCGTCTGGGCATTTTGTTCGCCCATACTCTAAAAGGTGTTATGCGTGACTCCTCCGATGGAAGAAAACTTCGTTTTCTTTCTTAAGGAGTGGGGGGTGGGGGGTGGGGTGGATGTCACAGTATAAATATTACAAAATATTAAGTTGGTCACGCTGAGAGTGACAACCCTGATACAAATTTAAAGCCCGGGTTGGTCATGTGAACTGGAAGGAAGTGCGCACGAATTTTGGCGCAAAGAGTTAGTTGAGTTTCTGGCTACCGACCGGAGAGGTCGCTGTGTAGTTCCCTTTCAGTATTTTGCTGGGATATTGGATGATATAGTTGTTCATTCAGGGTGCTTGTCATTTATTCATGTGGCCAAGTTTGGTTTACATATGTCTAGAACAGTGGTGTAGTTTTTAGCAGCATTCTTTCGTAATTCATTGATGAGAAGTCATTTGTAGTTAAGTATGGCGTTATCATAGTGAAGGACTTAGCCGGTGAGCGAAAGTCATTGTGTTGTTTACTCAGTATGACATACCCGCGAGTATTTGAAAGTGATAGATTGAGTTGTCGATAATTGCAAGTGAGATTGGCATTTCTGTTGCATTGTATTGCATATGTATTTCTAGCCGTGTGTGGCTTCATGGTGTGCTTAATTATTAATGGGAACTTAACCTGTTACAGGTGTTATGGTGAGTTTATGTCAGCTAGTCTTTGTTGTGGTCGTACTCTTAGACAATGAGTCTTGATACTGCTAGTATTATGATGCATATGCTGATGGTGATAAATCCACAACATTATTAGTCTTGACAATATGTTATAATATGTTGCAACACGCAGGCATATATCCATTGATTTGAGGAGATATGGAGGAGATTACTATAACATATTTTCTCTTAAACAACTTATCTCGGATAGAGGTACTCAGTTTGTGTCTGATGCCATGAACAGTGTCATGCATCAACTTAATATTGATAGATCGCTTAGCAGTCTTTATCACGCTATTAGTAACGGTATGGTAGAGCGCCTAAATCGCACGTTAAAACAACTACTGGGGAAGGTAACTGTTAAGTTTCCTCAAGATTGGGACAGGGTTTTATCCGCTTTGCTGTTCGCATACCGTGAGGGTGCCAACGAGCAAACCGGTTTCTCGCCTTTTGAGCTCTCCTGCAAAAAACGTACAAATTCTGCGCCACAGGTGGATAAAACGTTATCCCTGAGCATTAAGTCAAACAATTCATCAAAAGTTCTATTGATACCCGATAAATCTATCCAACGACTCAAGTATAATTTAATAGAAGAGATAAATTCTCCGAAATCAGCATTCTTGGACGGAACCACAGAATTAAATCTGGATCGAAAACCCTCCTCAGTGAGCTGAAATTTTGCCATCAAAGTATTGACAACAACATCGAATTCAGATCTACTTCTTTCATCAATGGACATGAAACATTTCATTACTTCACCAGTGAGATGGTCTGAAAACATTATGGGCCACCTCTCCTTTGGGATCTTCAAATCTATTGCCCTCATCTTAAATCTCATAATAAACGAGTCCATGCAATTACATTTATCATCAAAATTAGGTAATTTAATTTTTGGGTAATCGAAAGTATTGCTACTAAAACCTTGTGGATGAGTGATAATGTGTTGGGCATTAATTTTTGCAATCTCAATTTCTTTTTCTTTATCAGCCTGTAATTTCAAAGAGTGAAGTTCTACAGCGTTTCTGTGTGCTTGATCTAATGAAGAAGCTCCATTTTACGTAATTCAATTTTTGCCCGTTCTAACTCTCTAGATGCTTCTTGTTCTTTTTGAACCATTTGTGCCTGTTCTAACTCTCTAGATGCTTCTTGTTCTTTTTCTTTTTGAACCAATTTCTTCTCCTCAAGTTCCTTTAATTCCCTTGCTTCTTCACGTTTGTTCTCTTCTGAGTCTTTTTCATGCATAAACCGTTTTTCTTCCAATTCCTTTGCTTGGTCAATATCTTGCTTCTTTAACTCCCGCTGCTCCATCCGTTCCATATGTTCTAAATATTTATTATAGTTTTTCTAAACATAAGTCTCCAAATCTATCCCAGATTTGCCTAATCGCAAACCTATCTCAATAAAATCTTGTAAAGAAGACATCTTGGGTTCCAATAGGAATCACTAAGTGTCAAATCTCCCCGTAGTATCAGGTAATTAAGTATAATAAGTAATAGCACTGACTGAATTTATCCCTGATGAAGGAACATACCAAGAACGAGAGACGAGCACAGTGAAGAAGGAAGGTACAAAGAAGGTTATGATTACAAAGTAACATATATTTAACATAATATCATGTGACAATGTACAACAAATTTAATTAATAAGCAGGAATCCTCGATGTAGTCAGGAGTTCCAAAGCATAGTGTACTGTAATGAGAGACATAGACATCAATAGAAGCATCCAACGCTAAATGAAAAGCAAGGACGTCACATCTTAATACAGCTGGCAAGCTGTTGACACTCTCCATATCACAGCCTGATTTGCTGTGAGAAAATACAAATGATACACTCTTTTTGATAACCGTAGGATTTTATAATATATAATATTCAATCCTACATTTTTATCTATAAAATATGGCTATGTAAACTTTTGGCCCATGTATGGATATAATCAAACCTTCCTCTGTTACAGAGAAAGATGAACAGACTATTCTAGAGTCTTAACTTAACAGGATCATAGACATGTACTATCTGAGTGTTAATCTATAACCACAGGTATCTAGTTAACCCTGAAATTTATCAAGATAGTCACGTAGAATTATGTGGGCATCGAGACAGTATATCTGCCATTACATTATCCGACCCACGGATAGCTCGTATCGAGAAGTGAAAAAGTTGAAGAGCAATAATAAGCTGTTCTCGGCTTGCAGTGTCAGAGGAGCAGGATCTGATCGCCGTGACCTGGATGTCGATGGGACCATGGTGATCGGGACCATTAAAGTGTATGGCAACTGGTGTGGATTTGTGCTGAGAGATGTCATTCAAGTGCTGGCTGGATCAGTCCCGAAGTCATTTGCCTGTTTGGCCAATATAGGTTTTGGAGCAACGTTTACATATGATCGTATAAATGACATTGCGCGACTCACACGTGAAGCTACTGGTGATGGTGTACGTAGCCTCAGGAAAAGACGCCATGTGGGTTGAGATGACATACTTGCACGTGTTGCATCGTGTCCGACCACAACGTAGTGTGCCAAAGTGAGTGGCATTCTCCTTTGGGAGACTGCTGTGAGACTCGTAAGAACTCATCGTATTGGTTTGAGTTTAGTAACTCTGTTTTGGTCTGTTGTTTTAAAAAGGGAAATAATCATGAAAAAGAGACAGATTGTTGTCCCAAAGAGTTTTAGACCTTTAGTTTTAAATACAGGTCATGATTTGCATCTGACAGGACACTTGGGCCGTAATCGTACATCATTTCAAATTACTTCGAATTGTTATTGGCCTGGTATTAACACAGATGTGGAAAGGTATTGTCGGTCATGTCATACCTGTCAAACAGTTGCAAGCAGGGGTAAGAACCATTCAGCACCCTTGCAAGTCACAGATGTTCCTGTGCGCGCATTTAAGAAATTAGCTATATACATCATTGGTCCACTGACAGTGTTGTCGGATCGAGGTTTTCGATATATTTTAACGTGCATTGATTTGTGCACTAGATGGCCTGAGGCCATACCGTTAAAAACTATTAATACCATGTCTGTTGCCGAGGTTTTACACTTAATGTTTACACGAATAGGTTTTCCTGAGGAAATACTGTCCGATAGAGGGACACAGTTTATGTCTCAAGTTATGAGAGATATAGAGAGCTTATGTCACATAAAACATTCATTCACACAAGTCCGTATCGACCAAATTCCAACGGAGTTTGTGAAAGATTCAATGTTTCTCTTAAGTCAATGCTTGGGAAGGTCACGGATGCATACCCTCGTGACTGGGATAAGATTCTCCCATCGGTGCTCTTTGCATACCGAGAAATCCCTCATGAGAGTACTGGGTTTTCTCCATTTGAACTTGTCTATGGAGCAAATCCTAGAAGTCCATTGTATCTTTGGAAGGATTTAATCCTTGGTACCTCTAATGATGACACAACTCGCAGTAGCTACGAGTTCGTTGTTGATTTACGACAAAGGCTAGTGGATGCATGTAATATTGCATCACTGTTGAGTTGCGTGGTTTTGATTATTATTATTGATACTTGTAGAACTGATGAAAGTATGTGCGCATGAGCAATCGTGCTTTGTTAACGAATGGTTTGGGTGATCAAGAACTTTATGAGTATTCAATAGCTCCAAACGCCTGGTTTGGGTCCACAATTATACATATTTATTTACTTCAGACAACTTCCTCAGTTTCAATACATGGCATGTTATTAATACATGCATAATAATGCGTCTCCTACTGTCCTTTACGTATCGTCACATACTCTGGCCTATATACTGAAGATGACGGCATCCGTAACATCTTAGTAGCGATAACCAAAGTATGGATAATAAAATTATGTTTGATAGCTCCCGAAAATTAACTCCTCTTATAGATTACTCTTGAATTAATATACTTGCATTCGACATCTACACCTCACGGTAGAAGGGGAACGACTAAGTAAGTAAGTAAGCATTCGACATCAATGAAATACTTGAGGCAACCTTCGTACAACAATGCCTCGTAGGAGAATTATCATAAAATTCAATTCGCATGAGAGCGAAAACATATCACGTCTTGCTTTGACGGATTACTAAAACGAAAGGTCAAGATCGACCATTTAAATAAATTAGCGCGGCACCTCACTACGTCATCATTGCCTTGAGACGTCAACCCACTTTCGCGTTCACTTACAAATAACAAATGGTGCAAAACATATCATGTTGACTACAAATAGAAATACTACTGCGTAGATTAAACTGCTACCAGATCTAAGTTAGGCCAACATGTAAAAATACATAATAATCTTCTTTAACAATCACAGAGTATTCAAACTGCAACTCAAAAATCGAGGTTGCTCCATAACCAATGTCGTACTCTAAGGTCATTTGTCCCAGGGAATGAAATCTTACTTCCTCTACCCGTTAAGGAAAATAAGTTGTTGATTTCATGGCAGGGGCCATACAGAGTTGTGAAAAAGATCACGGATGTTGATTACTCTATTGATATCAGAGACCAAATGAAAACTTATCATCTTAATATGTTAAAGTTATACACTTCTAGACCATCTGATTTATTAGATGTCTTGGATGAGGTTCATCGATCCTCATGTGCGGTTGTTCATTCTGAGGATGTCACATCTGACATTCCTTTGGAGTTTACTTTGCCTTTTCTTTCTGCTCATGAAACTTGGCAGGATGTTTCTATTTCGCTTTCACTTTCGCATTCTGAACAAATTCAGATCCGTGATGTTTTACATTCTTTCTCTGATGTATTTTCAGAACGTCCAGGTCATACTGATTTATTACCTCACGAAATCTCTATCACTGATTCTACTCCGATTAAAATCAGACCATATCCGATCCTTCTTCATTACAGAGATAAAGTGGATAAAGAAATTTCGGATATGATTAACATGGGTATCATCTCACATTCTTCATCCTCGTATTCTTCTCCAATGGTATTAGTTAAAAAACCGGATGGATCTTTACGCATCTGTATTGACTTTCGGAAACTAAATCAACTTACGATAACAGATGCTGAACCAATTCCAATCTTGGAAGACCTTCTTCCGCAGCTGGCTAACGCTACATTCTTTAGTAAACTAGATTTAGCAAAGTTTTACTGGCAAATTCCTTTGTCTGAAACTTCTAAACATTTGAAAGCTGTTTCCACACCACGAGGTTTATTTGAGTGGAATTATATGTGTTTCGGGTTGGGAATGCACCTGCGACATTTGTTCGCATGATGCGCCGTTTACTTAGCAATATATAAATGACATTTGTTTATTCCATAACACATGGGACGAACACGCTGCAGGTTTCATTTCTTTGCTAGAACTGCTACGGAAACATCATTTGACTGTTAGACCTTCGAAGGTGCAGAGTGGTTTTCAGGAAATTTCTTTCCTTGGTCATAAAATCGGTAATCATCGACTTTATCCTTCTGGTGGTCTTGTGAATAATATTCTGACCATTAAGGTGCCGAAAAATAAGAAAGAAGTTCACAGTCTTTTAGGGCTTATTAATTATTATCATAAATTTATTCCAGACTTCTCTTCTATCTTTGGTCCTCTTTCTGAGTTGACGCGCAAAGGTGCACCTCTAAAAGTACTATGGTCAGATTCTTGCCAATTAGCATTGGATAGAATTAAAATACTCTTCGCGAATCACCCTATTTTGATTCTACCAAATATCAATGAACCATTTTTTATTCGCACAGACGCTTCTCAGATCGGTATCGGTACAAGTTTGATGCAACTTGTCAACGGTGTACTCCATCCATGTTTCTCTGTGAGCCGAAAGTTATCTGTGGCAGAGAAGAAATACGGGAGAAAGGGAGCTCCTTGCTCTCGTGTGGACTATATGACAACTGTCTCGATACCTGCTTGGAAGAAAGTTCTACGTCGAGGTTGATCATCATCCTTTGACGTCTATGAAACCCAAGGCGTTTAAGAACTCATGGATATACCGCTGGTTTTTGCTGCTCCAACAGTTTTCGTTTGACATTTCACATATCCGCGGTGAGGGCAACTGGTTGGCTGACTTGTTGTCTCGGTTCGCACCTCACCATGACTAATGTGTGATGTATCCAATGTGGAGTATTGTATAAGGATGAACAGTTCCAGTTTATTTCGACGTACTATTTTGTCTTCTGGACGTGATGATTCGTCTGGCAGTATGGACTTCATCTTATTGCAATTTTGTTGATTTGATTATTCTTGATGATTGCTCTTCTTCACAATTTTTTTCTTATGTATCTCTGACTAACTTCCTGATACTTCACTAGTTGGGTTGCACATCTGTATGTTGTCTCTGGCAGTGGGGTTGTTTGGAGTTTGTACCCTACAGGATCTTGAGTGTTTCCTGTAGTAAACGCTCGGGAGCGTGAGGGGTAATGTTGAGGGTACTTCATGGTGTGATTTTATCGCGGCAACTTGTTATTAACACCGGGTTTTTGTCACACCATGTCGTACTTCAACTGAATGCAGGAGAGACAAGAATGCAGTTGCTATTTGATGAGTAGCTAGGCAATGACGTAAAAGGAAGAGTTGGATGTGTGACGCCATAGCGTCGAGCTGTGTTTTTCTATGTGGCTTGTGTGTCAGCCATTGTAGTATGCATTAAAGGAATATGCAGGAGATTATTGTAAGCAATATATGCTTTAAACTATAGGCAGCATACAGGGCCAGGATTAAAAATGAAGTTAATGCGGGACGATAATTCCCATGAGAAAGAAATGTGTTCGAGTAAATATATATGAACGTTTGTTATACCGGGACGCCACATTCCTCGAAGTCAATGGATTAATATATGTGAATATTTGATATGCCGGGACGCCACATCCCCCGATGTTCATGGATAAATATATGTGAACCTTTGTTGTGCCGGGACGCCAAATACCCCGATGATAATGCAAAATAATGAATGTAATTATATAGAGGTATATGGAGAAGTTGATTGATACTGTAAGAAAGTCGAACTAAGAGAAAGCAAGACTAAAATGGAGAGGGATTATACATGTCATTATCGTAATTGTGACGTTGAGAATATGTACCTACTGTTTATTAAAATTTCGCAATATCGTCTAAGCCAAGAAGTTTCTCCAATTAATACAAGTTCGTTCCAGCAGTTGTTAACATTATTCAGTATTTGAATAATTTGAAAGGAGAAAGGTTAAGATACGAAGAGTGGTTACCATAATATTTAACATTGTAAACCAAATCAAAAGTAAGAAGAACCAAGTCAAAATACATTAATTATCACATCTTTATTAACAACAATGAACCCTAGACCAAGCAAGAATTCGGGCAAATTCTCTATCCCTCAACACAGATGCTAGCTCCGAGGGTCTTGGCGCCTCGCTCATACAAGATTTTGACGGTACATTGCATCCTACTTTATACATCTCGAGAAAGCTTACTGATGCTGATCGAAATTACTCCATGATTGAGAAAGATTTGCTCGCTGTGATTTGGGCTGCACTGAAACTGGAACGTTATCTCCTCGGTGCCCCATTCATCATCCAGTCCGATCAAAAATCTCTGTCGTTCCTGAAGCAGTCCAACCACAAGAACCCAAAAATGGCTCGCTTCGCCATTCTTCTTCAGCCATTTCAATATAACATACAAGCAATTCCAGGTTCTGCAAACGTCGTTACCGATGTGCTTTCTAGATGTCCACAATCAGAAACTGAACACTCGAATTAACTGTGATATTTGCATTATTCTTAGCACACATATAGAAATTTTTGTGCTCATCCACCAGAAGTCAATCTGACAGTATCGCAATAAACATTCGTTATAATAATAATAAATTCTTTAAGCACCAGATAAGGCAGAAACCAGTGCTCTCCAGGTTGTACTTTGTGACGCCACTCCTCTTAGCTCTTGCACATTGTTTAATCCCAACGTTCTTCCTTCTCTTATTATTGTTCTTCTGAGTGTTTCTTTTGGTCTTCCTTTTTTCCTCTTACCCTCAGGAACCCAAGTGAGTGCCTGCAATGGTATTCTGTTGTTTTGCATTCGTAGGACATGACCGATATATGACCATCGTCTTTTCCTTATATAGTTGGAGACATATTTCTGCCTAGAGTCTTCTCTTATTTGTCGATTAGTCTTGAATTCTTTCCAACTGATGTTCATGAGTTTTCTAAGACATTTGTTCTCGAATGTATTCAGCTTGTTCTCCAATGATTTTGTTATTTTCCAACTCTCACAGCCGTATGTTAACACTGAGATAACATTTGAATTAAACAGACGAATCTTGGTATGTATATTCAATGATCGTAATTTCCAAAAGTTAGATAATCTATTGAAGGCGCTAGCTGCCAAAGCAATTCTAGTATGAATTTCTCTAGTTGTGTCACCATCCTGAGTCATTTTACTGCCTAAATAATTGAAACTTTCAACTTTCTGTAGTTTTTCCCCGCTCAGGATGATATTAAAGGTCTCGTTAGAAAAGTTCATAAATTTAGTTTTAGAGGCATTTATTTGGAGACCTATTTTAACCGAAAGATGACACAAATTATTTACTGCTTCTTGGGATTGTCTGGGTGTTGAACTTAAGAATGCTAAATCATCTGCGAAATCCAGGTCCCCCAGGAATTTTCCATTTGTCCATTTTATACCTAATTGTTCATTGTGGGTATAGTTTCTCATAACCCAATCAATAGCTATTCCAAAAAGTAGTGGTGACATAATACAGCCTTGTTTCACCCCTGTTTCTACTGTAAACCATTCTGTTTTCCCTTTATTTGTTCTAACACAACATCTTGCATTGTCATATAGCGCTTTGATTATATTCACATACCACCACCAACAGTAACACCTGATTTTAATAATGAAGCACCCACAACCACCTTGCCAATAACTTGCGATGAATTCACGCTGGACGAGATCAAACAAGCCGTTAAAAGATTAAAAAATTTTAAAGCTGCTGGAGTTGACGAAATTTCAGGCGAAATGATTAAAGCAGTTAATGACAACAACCTCTTGAGAATTTTAGATATTATAAATGAAGTATGGAGAGAAGAACAACCACCACAACAATGGAAAGACAGTATTATTGTAAAGTTACCGAAGAAAGGTGATCTATCAGACTGTAATAACTGGCGTGGTATATCTCTATTATCAGTACCTGGAAAATTATTATGTTGCATGATGTTAGAAAGACTTAAATTGCATGCTGACGAAAAGATCAGAGAAGAACAAGCGGGTTTCAGGCCGAAACGATCATGTATTGATCAAATATTCACACTAAGAACAATTATAGAAGAATCAGTGGAAATGCAATCGCCACTTATTATCACCTTCGTCGATTTTCAAAAATCCTTTGATAGTCTACACCGCCCATCATTGTGGAAGATACTTACAATCTATGGTTTTCCAACAAAATTCGTTATACCAGTATGATATACTCACTCCTCATGTTGACAGTGTTTCCTACTTTCAGTATAATGCAGAAGATCACTGAACTTGATCGTTTGTCAAAGACTTTATACACCTATGGACAATAATAACATTTACAAATGCTCCCAACCTGACGCATGAATTTTTTTAACTACGAAGTTATGAGCCTTCTTTGAGAGAACAGTTTGTTAACTTGGTTCAGATAACCACATGAACACTGATTTAGCATTTCTTGTTGGCAAGAATGTCTTTGGAATATGATTACATTGATCCGACTAATTTTTATGAACGCTCATCGAAAAGGAGTTTAATCAAATCCCTCAGGATTTGTGATATTTAATTAATGCTTAATTTTCTTTGCTTCTACTTTAATATTACAATGTCACATTTAATTATTTTTTTAATGCCGTTAACAATTTCCCATTGCATTTTCTTTAATTTTACATATTTTATGCCATTTTATTTGTCTCTGATATTAATTTTGAACATTAGTTCCTGTTATGATTAAAATTCATAACGATTATGTAGGTATTATAGTTAGCTCTACAGGGTTCCTTTTCTGATATTTTTATACGGACTTACTTACTAAAAGAGGAAGTGACGTCATACCGATATGGTGTCAAAGCAGACGCGAATATTTGAAGCAGAGGTGGGTGATAGTCTGCTAGAGGAGATGCGGCTTGTGTTTTAATGTGAGCGGACGTATGTGTATTGAGCTCCTGCAGTCCAATTTGTTTTTCCTGAATCATTCCATCACTAGGGCACCAATATACTCTGTTGAGGTGTCCCTAGTTTATTCTAGTCAGGAAGTATATATATTTACGAAGATGTCAAGTGTACAATGAGAATAAAGACTGCATACATGCCAGGACAGCGTTTGGCAGTGAACGGACTGGAAGACTTACTATTACTGCATTTGCCATTGGGCCCATATTCTATGTCATAAAGCTATGTCTCAAGTAAAATAAACTGTGTATCGTAAATTGTGAAGAAGGTGTTGCCAGCTCACTGAAGTTATGCTGATACGTGTTGTTTGACTACCCCTAGTGTGTACTTTGGCCACGGAGACCTACTCCGAACTTTTATATATTACGGCACGCATCAGTTCCTTATTCTTAGGCTTTTTTGTGTGACCATTGCTGTTGTTTTAGCAGATTTTTTTTTTCATGTATGCTTGTATACTTAGAATTAAATTTCCCATTTTGACAGTTTTAATTATCCTCTAAGGGGACATAACCATTAATTAATTTATCATGCACTTTTCCAATATGAGTTAGTTACCTAATTTCTTATATCTCTTATGATTCCAACCATACTTGTATATCTTTTTCTCTCTTTTTTGTTGAACACGCATTGATTCAACATGTTTCTTTTCTTTGACTGATGACTTTACTTGACGTACGACAATCTGCCTTACATTACTAGTTAATATTAGTATATAAGATACAGACTGAATGTGACTAGGAATTTTATATTCCATTGGCCTTTTTGATTCTCCATATGTAATCCATTTTGGCCGTTATTTTCCGCTCAGGAAATGTGGAAAAAAAAAACAAATGAATTTGTTTGTTTTTTTCAGGGAGAAAGGGGTGATTGTTAAGGATAGAATTAATATGTTATAATATGTTGCTACACGCAGGCATATATTCATTGATTTGAGGAGATATAGCTGTCTGTAGTGAAAGTCACGTTATATCTACGATTTTTCACCAATATTGAACGTCGCATATTTTGCTACGTCACCGGTCACTAATGATGTAATATATCACGTGTTTTGCGTTCTTAAATTACGGTCAGCCGTCTTGGCCTTTTGTAATTTTGAAGTCGTCCGGAGTAGACGTACATTTTTTCAAGCTCCCAAGACAGTGGAGACTTTGATCCTGATTTTATTGTGGCATCGTTATCTTGGAGGCCGCCACGTATTTGTATTATGCCGGATGGTATCTTAACTTGCCCAAAAGTTACTACTATGTTCAGGGAGTATTTTTATTAAGAATAATGCATCTAAGTTATTTCTGCCGCATTGCTTGAGTTCTCGTGATCTACACGAACCTCTAGACACAACGGCCAGAATTGAAGGAGAGGAGAGAATTGTATCTTTACTACACTGCCACGTGTTATAATGCCTATAATTGACGTGTATGAACGGACGATTTGTTATGAAGAACACATGCTTCTATGCCATATGTTATTGATTGATGAAGCCAATTTTGATGAAAATAAATATGCCACCATGTCTGTTGTGGACCTGCCAACTTGACGACTCATGTTTTTGTCTATCAAGTTTGTTCCTGAGTAACTACCCATTTGCATTCGTATTCATAGCATGATCAGCTCTACAAAAATAACTATAACATATTTTCCACGTCACAGTCACCAATGTTGAAATGATGACAAGCACCAGGCAAGTGCCAGTGGAACAAGAGATTAGAAGAAGACATTGGCGACGGACAGTAAACATTAAGTAAACCTGTTAAAAGCAGTACAAGATAGTCCTTGTTCTGGAATTCTCACTGTAAAGAGGCAGAAGCAGACCAAAAAGCACACAGAGAAGAGAAATTGAGACAGAAATGAAAATGATGATGAAGACATAGAAAAAACTTGAGCTAATAGCACACAACAGGAAGACTAGGCATGTATTTGTTGCAGGCCTATGCTCCGTGGGGTGCTAAAGTGTACTGACTAGTTAGTAGTAAGCTTCCTTTGCACACTGACTTCGTTCAGAACATCCTCATTACTCTTCTGAGCTACCATTGCTTTTCTTCAACTTGTTCTGTAAAATCACATGTCTGCAGCCTGTGTGGATTTTGCAACGTGTCTATGGATTGTCAATGTCTGATCTGAATATACGAAGGGCGTTCAGAAAGTAATGCACCACATCGTTTTTCTCAGGAGCTGTTTATTCAAAAAACATGAAATTTATACATAATATTCATGGATATGTCATGTAAACATCGGTATTATTCAACATAATCCCCATCAACTTGTACGGCTTTATGCCAGCGCGAAACAAGTGCATGTATTCCTAGCCCGTACCAGATTTTGTCTTGATCATGCAGCCATTTCTTCGCTGCATGAATCACTCCTTCATCATCTTCAAACCTTGTCCCACGGAGTGCATCTTTAAGTGGACCAAATAGATGAAAATCACTGGGTGCCAAATCGGGACTATAGGATGGATGGAGTAGTACAGTCCAACCCAATTTGGTGATTGCTTCCAGTGTTGCCAGACTTGTGTGAGGGCGCGCATTGTCGTGAAGGAGAAGCAGGTCTGCTGGATTTTTGTGCGGCCGAACTCTGCGAAAACGTTGATTGAGTTTTTTCAATGTCTTAATGTAAGCTTGCGAATTGATTGTCTCTCCTCTTGGCATAACGTCCACAAGAATCACACCTTCAATGTCCAAAAAGACAGTAATCATGACCTTTCCAGCTGAAGGAATTGTCTTGAATTTCTTTCTTCTTGGTGATTGCGGATGACGCCACTCCATTGACTGTCTTTTTGTCTCAGGTTCAAAATGATGTGCCCAGGTTTCGTCACCTGTAACGTTCTTAGCCAAAAAGTTTTCTCCATCAGCATTGAAACGCTCCAACAATTCAAAAGAAATTGCTTTCCTTTGCAATCGGTGGTCATTTGTGAGACTTCGAGGGACCCATCTTGCGCAAAACTTAGAAAATCCGAGATTTTATAACTGCATTTGCACTACCAATGCTGACTGACAGCTGTAAGGCCAATTGTTGAGTAGTGATTCGCCTATCAGTAAGAATAATGCCCTCAGCGCATTTCAACATTTCAGCGTTGGTGGCTGTGGCAGGACGTCCACAGCGCGGCCGATCAAGCAGCTCCGTATCTCCACTTCCTAATTCTCTGAACCCAGCGACTGATTGTACTCCTGTCGACTGCAAAACTTCCATACACATCACATAGACGCTTGTGAATATTCACAACAGTTTCCTTCTCTGCAACGAGAAATTCTATCACAATTCGCTGTTTATAACGCAAGTTGCTAACACGCTCCATTTCAACGGTTTAGGGCTGTCGTATTATTTGGCCGGTTACGGTGCAATTTGGTGCACACAATTGGCACATGCCATATTTGATGTGTGCAAAATTTTATGCTTCTATCTTCATTATTAGCTGGGAAAAACGATGTGGTGCATTACTTTCTGAACGCCCCTCGTACTACCTTAAGTTATGGACACTGTTAAGCTTTTTTTTTTATCGCACGCCCGCTATTACTCGAGGCGAAATCTCTTGTTAATATGTCTAACCTGAGACTGAATTTACGTGAGTATCCCTTTTTTTCCTTGTACAATGACATGTGTCCTCTCGCCATTCACACAGATACTCGCCGATTTCGGAGGTACCCATTAGAGCTGGGTCGGCTCAGGAGCTGTTCATGTTATTCTAATCCATGGTCGACGACACTCCTTTAAATATCTTCGCCAGGGCTCGAATTATTCCAGTCCAAGTCCTAGTCGCACGACACCCTTTCAAGTGTCCTCGCCAGGGCTCGAACCTGGATCACCCGATCGACCAGGGCAGTGTGGTAAACCATTACACTAGCGCGGCTCCCACTATTAAGCTTAATTAAACTCATTAGGGTTGAACAGGAGATTTGTGTCCATCAAAATGGCATGAAAGTTGTGAAAGAAAATTAATGATCAACAGAACCCAACTTCCATATATCCTCATCACCATTTCAACATCATTATTCGAACTCAGCCTGACAGGGTTCCTCAAAGATGCAGCTAACGAGTGGTTCACCAGTGCACTAGCTTCCTAAGCTCACTGTGGTCCATGTTCGATCCCCAGGTTGAGGTGGGATTTTTTTTAGACCGCAAACGGCTCCAGGGTCGACCCAGCCTCATGATATGGGGGCAGGACCAGAAAACTCTGAATTCAAGGTTAAGGCGCCCGGCGTGATGCTGACCACATCACCCTAGTGTGCCGATGGTCAAGAAAATACGGGCCTAACACCGTATTTTCAATATGCCTCAATAGGCACTGCAGATAAAATACTTCTATGGCACGCGCCTCAAACAGCCTCTGACAACCAAGTCCAGCTCCCGGCCTTCACGTGTGCTCAATTTGAACCCGGCGGAATGACTTTTCCACAGGTGGAAGTGGGAGAATGTTTGGCGAGCGAGCGACTGGCGCCTTAAAACCAGCAGCTTCGGGCAGATAGGGCTCGTGATCCTTGGTTGGTAGCTTATCTAAGAGAAGGAACTCTGAATTCAAACCACCGCTGCCTTGCGGGAATATCCATTTATGGAATTGGCTTCGGGAGTAAACCCTGAGGATTTCCAGTCGGAGTCCCTAATTTTCTAATGTCGATTCGACATTATTCTGGCAACTCCTGCGACATGGCTGGTACCAAACTGTATCGGCTACTGCTGTTCCGTTGGATCTACCGGCTGTATGGAGAGGGGGAACATGCTGCATGGGCAACAGATTGATCTCCATATAACTGTGCTCAAATTCGCGCCCTGGAGAGGCACTCCAGCTTCACCCTAGAGGTGTCAGCACAACACGGGAAGTAGCAGTTACCGGTTATAAGCGTTATGCCCAATAGGCGTAGGGCATGGCGCCAGGGGCTACTTCCGACAGTGGGAGACGTTCTAGGATCTCACTGGACAGCCACCGCCCGCTTCAAGCTGGGTACCCCCAGTCAATTAGGTGTTGTCCCGCCACTGTCTGCTTTCTTTTTTTTCCCATTTGAACATGGGGATTAGGGTCAAACCCGAACTTGGACAGAAAATTTTGACCGACAAAGCTTAATTACGAAGTTAAAAAATAGAAATAAGACAAACTCTCAGAATTTTATATTCCATTGCTTTTTGGATATGTAATCCGGACTATTTGGCCTGGACTTTTTCCGCTCAGGAAATGTGTAAGGAAAAAAACAAATAATTTAATGATGAGCTTCAGGGAGAAAGGGGTGACTTTAAGGTGAATATAGCTGCACTTCATAAATGCGCTACACGCGGCATATATTCGGTGATTTGAGGAGATACACTGTTTTATAGTGAAAGTCACGTTTAAAGATCTTAATAAAGCTAGAGAACACGGAGTAGGTATTTGCGGTCAAAAAATCGCTAACTAAAATGGTAATAAACCAGCGCGAGAATGGATGAACGCCTTTAACGCTCCGCCTGAAACTAGCACAGGTCCCATCACCCTTGTCAGTGTGTATGCTCCTACTCTGTACTGTGCATCGTTAGCTAAAGCCGCCAGTTTACGAGAATCTAATGCCGGAATTATCTTAAGCATGCCCAAAAGAACTACTATGTTCTCCTTGAGTGATTTTTATTACGCTAGATGCATCCGTTAATGTTTCTGCCTTCATTGCTTGCAGGTTCTCGGATCTACACGAACCTTAGACACAAGCCATGAATGAAGGAGAGGAGAGAATTGTATCTTTTACACTTGTGTGTTACCATGCCTAATTGACGTGATGAACACGATTTGTTCAGTTAAGAACACATGCTTAAGGCCATATGTCATTGATTGATGAACCAATTTTGATGAAAATAAATATGCCACCATGTCTGTTTGGACCTGCCAACTTGACGACTCATGTTTTTGTCTATCAAGTTTGTTCCTGTAACTACCATTTGCATTCGTACCATAGCAGATCAGCTCTACAAAGAAACTCCATATTTTGCGCAAAATCACAGCACCAATGTTTAAATGCAAAAAGCTCAGTGGAATCATGTCAGATTGGCAGGAAACACGAAGGGAAACCACGCCACCATTGATACCAGCAAGATGTCAGACTTTCATGACAATTGAGTAAACCTTCGAGAAAGCAGTATAGTCCTTGTTCTGGAATTCTCACTGTACAGAGCAGAAGCAGACCCAAAAAAGCACACAGAGAAAGAGAAATTGAGACAGAAATGAAAATGATTTGAAGACATAGAAAAAACTTGAGCTAAAGCACAAACAGGAAGACTAGCATGTATTTGATGGCAGGCCTATGCTCCGTGGGGTGCTAAAGTGTAATGACTAGTTAGTAGTAAGCTTCCGTTGCACACTGACTTCGTTCAGAACATCCTCATTACTCTTCTGAGCTACCATTGCTTTTCTTCAACTTGTCGACTGTAAAATCACTATGTCTGCAGCTCTGTGTGGATTTTCAACGTGTCAAATGGATTGTCAATCTGACTGAATGTACGAGGGCGTAGAAAGAAACCACATCGTTTTTCTCAGGAGCTGTTTATTCAAAAAAAGTATTCATGGGATAGGCATGTAAACATCGTATTATTAACATAACCATCAGCGGATGCCAGCAAAGCTAACTGATAACTGGGTAAGCAGATGGAGAGGTTTATCGAGCTTTATGCCTAGCTTTACGCAGGTACAAACCATTGCCATGCAGCACTTTATTCTGCCAGCCAACTGGAATGTAGTTCCTGGGATGCTCGAACCAATTTTGTCTTGAATCATGCAGCCATTTCTTCGCTGCATGAATCACTCCTTCATCATCCACAAACCTTGTCCCACGGAGTGCATCTTTAAGTGACCAAATAGATGAAAATCACTGGGTGCCAAATCGGGACTATAGGATGGATGGAGTAGTACAGTCCAACCCAACTTTTGGTGATTGCTTCCGTGTTAAAGACTTGTGAGAGGGCCGCATTGTCGTGAAGGATAAAGCAGGTCTGCTGGATTTTTGTGCGGCCGAACTCTGCGAAAACGTTGATAAGTTTTTTTCAATGTCTTAATGTAAGCTTGCGAATTGATTGTCTCTCCTCTTGGCATATACGTCCACAAGAATCACACCTTCAATGTCCCAAAAGACAGTGATCATGACCTTTCCAGCTGAAGGAATTGTCTTGAATTTCTTTCTTCTTGGTGATTGCGGATGCCACTCCATTGACTGTCTTTTTGTCTCAGGTTCAAAAAATGATCTGCCCAGGTTTCGTCAGTAACTTGCCCAAAAAGTTTGTCTTTCTCTCCGCCAGCTTCCATCACGACTCAGCATTCGACCTGTTTGAAACTCTTTTTAGCCAAAAATTTTCTCCAGAAAAGAAATTCAGAAGAAATTGCTTTCCTTTGCAATCGGTGGTCATTTGTGAGACTTCGAGGAACCCATCTTGCGCAAACCTTAGAAAATCCGAGATTTTATAACTGCATTTGCACTACCAATGCTGACTGACAGCTGTAAGGCCAATGATTGTTGAGTAGTGATTCGCCTATCAGTAAGGAATAATGCCCTCAGCGCATTTCACATTTCAGCGTTGGTGGCTGTGGCAGGACGTCCACAGCGCGGCCGATCAAGCAGCTCCGTATCTCCACTTCCTGATTCTCTGAACCCAGCGACTGATTGTACTCCTGTCGACTGCAAAACTTCATACACATCACATAGACGCTTTGTGAATATTCACAACAGTTTCCTTCTCTGCAACGAGATCACAATTCGCTGTTTATAACGCAAGTTGACGCATTTCAACGGTTTAGGGCTGTCGTATTATTTGGCCGGTTACGGTGCAATTTTAGTGCACACAATTGGCACATGCCATATTTGAAGTGTGCAAAATTTTCATGCTTCTAAATCTTGCATTATTAGCTGGAAGGAAAAACGATGTGGTGCATTAGTTCTGCAACGCCAACCTCACTACCTTAAGTTCTCAGCTGGATACAGAAACACTATTAAGCTTTTTTTTTATCGCACGCCCGCTATTACTCGAGGCGAAATATCTTGTTAATATGTCTAACCTGAGATTGATTTTATGTGAGTATTCGCTTTTTTCGCCTGGACAATGACATTTGTCCTTTCGCCATTCAGGCAGATACTCGATGATTTCGGAGGTCCCCATTAGAGCTGGGTCGGCTCAGGAGCTGTTCATGTTATTCTAATCCATGGTCGACGACACTCCTTTAAATATCTTCGCCAGGGCTTTTTATTCCAGTCCAAGTCCTAGTCGAACCCTTTCAAATGTCTTAGCTAGGGCTCGAACCTGGATCACCCGATCGCCAGGGCAGTGTGGTACCCATTGCACCAGCGCGGCTCCCACTATTAAGCTTAATTATAACTCATTAGGGGTTGAACAGGAGATTTGTGTCCATCAAAATCGCATACGCATGACATCCCAAAATTAATATCTCTAGGGGTTGACAATTATGGCATGATGGAAAATTAATATCAACACTGCTTCCATATATCATCATCACCATTATCATCATCATTATTATAATCAGCCTTCAGTTCCTCAAAGGGAGCAGTGGTTAATGCACTAGCTTCCTAGCTCAGTGGTCCATGGTTCGATCCCCAGTTGAGGTGGGATTTTTTTAGACCGCAAACGGCTCCAGGGTCGACCCAGCCTCATGAATTGGGTACCAGAAAAACTCTGGGAAGGTTAAGGCGCCCGGCGTGATGCTGACCACATCACCCTAGTGTGCCGATGGTCAAGAAAATACGGGCCTAACACCGTATTTTCAATATGCCTCAATAGGCGTGTAACCGGATCCTTTACTTCCTCAAGAAGCATACGTCTTCAACAAGCGTATGCCCTGGCTTCCTGTTCCATGGTATCAGTTCAAGGTATTTGCTTGTCTTCCACATTCCTTTCATATAGCGCTGGACAATAGACATGTCTGTTAGGAATCTGTTAGTTCCAGCAACGGTGTCAGAAAATCAAATTGTCACCACGAAGACGCAGGCGACATCACCTGTGTCAGTGATTAAATAAGTAAGTAAATGTAGGTAATTAACAGGCACTCATAGGTCGTAAAGGGGTACATCAGACAACAGAAAAGACCAAATATAGGCCGAAATACTTGTGTCCAGTAATGTGTAGTGGAAGATACACAACACAGAACAGACGGGTAGGTTAAGTCACGGATGGGTGAACTCTTAAATAAACAATGAAGGCAACCTCAGTCCTGTGAATAGTAAATAAATACGTAAAGGTAATTAACAGGCACTTGTTGAACATAAACGGGTACACCAGACAACAGAAAAGAAATATAAGTGATAGGCGTATCATGAACCAAACCAATGACAATCCAAACGACGCCACTGCCTTGCTATGAGAGTAAATCGAGATAGGATGCACAGCCAATTTCGCAGCCCAAAAAATGTGCATCATTGGCTGAGGTCATTCTTACGACACCCAAACAACAACGGGAGGACCTGTGGACGACCTAGACAATTTGAAGACGCAATCACTAATTAACTTTCCTAACAACATAATGGAAACAATGCAACAAAAGCAAGAAACAGAAATTAACGAAGTACGGGCGGGTTTTCTACCAGGTAGAGGCACCATAGACCATAAGTCAATATGAGGATCGTCATAGAAAAGTGTAGATAATTCAACGTTGACCTGTATACTTGTTTCATTGATTATAGTAAAGCTTTCGACTGTGTACAACATCAGCAGTTATGGACTATTATGGAAAATATGGGATTTCCAAACCACCTTATACAACTCATCGCACCGCTGTACCAAGAAAGACAGGCAGCCGTAAGAATAGATGGAGAAACATCAGAATGGTTTGAAGTACTGAAAGGAATAAGACAAGGCTGTACCATTTCCCTTTACCTGTTTAACATTTACACCGAGAATATTATGAGAAACTTAAAAGATGACCAAGAACACACATAGTTTGACCCATTTAACATCGGCTGGTACCAGATCCCGGAAATCAGATATGCTGACGACAGTCCTCCTATCGACCAACCCAGAAGGACTTGAACAATTAATTCTGTCAACCAAAAAACACAACAATGCCCAGAATCTATACCTAAACACCAAGAAGACCAAAGTATTGACAACAGACAAAGTAAAGATCAAACCAGAAATTGAAATTGATAAGAAAGAACTGGAAGGTGTTTATGAATTCGGATACTTAGGATCAATCATCAACAGCTCTGGCGACTGTGCAGTAGAAATTAAAAGAAGACTTGAAATTGCCGCACATAAACTAATACCGATGAAAAACCTATGGCAAGGCACAAGCAAAGAAACAAAGTTACAACTGATCAGAGCATGTATATTCCCAGTAGCAACATACGGCTGCGAGACATGGATACTCAGTAAAACAGTTGCAAAAAAGATTACATCATTCGAAATGAAATGCTACAGAATGATGTTGAGAATACCCTGGACAGAAAAAAAGACCAGCAGAGAAGTAAAATTGGCTCCTAAATACCATCGCAATAAGGAAGCTGAAATTTTTCGGTCATATAAAAAGACATAATAGTCTGGAAAATTAGTAATGGAAGGCATGGTCCTTGGAAAAAGGGGAAGGGGATGACCTAGACGACGGTGGATCCAGGACATCACAGAGAATCTGAACTTGTCTTTGGATGATGCAGGTCGACTTGCGCAGAATCGTGATGCGTTCAGAGCAGCTGTAATGGAGACATCGTTCTGGAGAGAATACATCACATGATGAACAACAATTATAGACCAAATACAGGCCGAAATACTTGTGTCAGCGATTGAGTGGAAACTGAAAGCGAAGTATCAACAACAGAATGAACAAAGCAAGAACAGCCTTTTTTAGTCTAAACAACATCTGGAAGTCCTCTCAGTACAGCACAAGCACAAAATTAGGATTATATCAGAGCTGTGTGCTTTCTGTGATTCTCTATGGCGCGGAGAGCTGGAGAGTTACAGAGAAGGAAATGTCGAAATTGTCCTCTTTTCACACAACATGCCTGTTGCGCACATATTCTTTTGTGTGGTAGTGACGCACAGATTACTGTTGGTAGGCATACAAATGTAAAGAATAACTATTTGTCTGATGAAAAGTATTTATTTGAGACTCAATGATTCTTAGAGTAAGGGACAGAACCCTGATTGATCGATGTTAGATTCGGTTATATGGGTTATCTTTTCCTGTGTCTCAATCTGGCGTATGAATACTAGATTTACGTCATTTTTCGTCTGGTATGGCCAGAAACAGATTGGTCTTGCTTAAAATGTTTATGGCCCGAATTTATATTTATTCCTTGACTATTAAAGGTGATTCGGTCTTATATCTTTGTATCTTTGTATTTCTAACGAGACCTTTGATATCATCTTGAACGGGGAAAAACTACAGAAAGTTGAAAGTTTCAATTATTTAGGCAGTAAAATGACTCAGGATGGTGACACAACAAGAGAAATCCATACTAGAATTGCTTTGGCAGCTAGCGCCTTCAATGGATTATCTAACATTTGGAAATTACGATCATTGAATATACATACCAAGCTTCGTCTGTTTAATTCAAATGTTATCTCAGTGTTAAAATACGGCTGTGAGAGTTGGAAAATAACAAAATCATTGGAGAACAAGCTGAATACATTCGAGAACAAATGTCTTAGAAAACTCATGAACATCAGTTGGAAAGAATTCAAGACTAATCGACAAATAAGAGAAGACTCTAGGCAGAAATATGTCTCCGACTATATAAGGAAAAGACGATGGTCATATATCAGTCATGTCCTACGAATGCAAAACAACAGAATACCACTACAGGCGCTCACTTGGGTTCCTGAGGGTAATAGGAAAAAAGGAAGACCAAAAGAAACACTCAGAAGAACAATAATAAGAGAAGGAAGAACGTTGGGCCTAAATAATGTGCAAGAGCTAAGAGGAGTGGCGTCACAACGAACAACCTGGAAAGCACTGGTTTCTGCCTTATGCGCCGTGTTTGGTGCTTAAAGAATTTATTATTATTATTTATTTCTATGTCGGACTATTTTGTGAGCTGAAACTCTGGGGTGAAAGGCTTTTCTGCGCATGCGTCGATTTTGGGTGTGTGGACAGAGAAGCGGGTGTCATGTCGTCGCTACTATGGGCTGGTCGATTAGAAAGTCGGAAAATTGATCTCTGTGATTTATTCTAGGAAGGAGATTGTTTCTCTGTATGACTGTAGTATCAGAGATTCTCCTAATGTTGATTATTAACACCAAGGAATGGCGTGCGTTATTCGCTAGTGTGTGTTTTCCTAAAGCCAGGTAAAACCACAATCTTTTTGCTGAACTTTTTTGCTAAGCCTAGTTGAGAGACGTATTATCGTACATCTAGGATTATTGACTACAGATGAAGATGACGTGTTATCTAGCAGCACTAGATTACTCCAGTAACCAGCCTTATTGATAGCAGAAAATGTATAGAAGCCCAATGAGGACATTTATGTACGAATTACGAATTAATTCTGCTTCATAATTTTTCATCCTGGGTGAGCGAGGCTCACGGAGGAGAGCCATTTTGGATTCCCGCCATTGTAAGCGGATCATCGTCGGAGAACAGAAAAGGTCCTATTATCTGATGATGGTACAGAGATCTTTGTATTATGAAAACCCACTACTGTGGTTTAACATTGTTGCTATAAACATTTGATGAATTTACGGCTTGAGAAACTTAGCCAGGAGAAGGTTCTGACAGCGAACCATTGTTGATGATTATGTATCCACCTTAACTGACGCGATTAGTCAGTTGAAGCATGAGACGATAGACAACCAGAATATTGAGTGCTTGCCTACTATCGTTCCATTATATTGACATGCCACATAAATGTAGATTTGATATTGTCACCCATTTTTCAAGTATACGATGATTTTTTGCCAACCTGTTCAAGTGACTGTAATCGTGATGTCGAAGTGTACGTCCATTATTAAATGTATGAAACGTCATCAGCAGTCTACCCTTTATTGACTTCTGCTTATGATTGAGTGAGTGACTTGTCAACTCAACAGAACTGTACACACATTCGCGTCTTTTACATCTACATTCTCACTCGATGTCAGCACTGTGTCGGAACGAGTTGACCATTCATCTACGTGTCCAGTATGACCTTATGAAAGCAATAACATCACACAATCCCTAATCAAAAGCCTCTTTATCAATGCCTAAGAAAAATTCTCCGAATCTTTTGGCCGAATACCATCACCAACCAAGATCTGCTTACTCGGAGCAAGCAAGAGGACATTCACACCATCATAGCTGGCAGACGCTGGAGCTGGGTTGGCCATGTCCTCAGAAGAGACCCCGATGCCATCACAAGAACAGCTATGCTTTGGACTCCTGAAGGAAAACGAAAAAGAGGCCGACCAAAAACAACTTGGCGGAGGACTGTGGAGGCTGAGATGCAAAGAATGAACCAGAGTTGGGGCACTGTACGAAGGATGGCCGCCGACCGAGCAAAGGGGAATCAATTTGTTGTTGCCCTATAAGACGCCACCAGGCGTAATGGCCACTGACTGCTTTGACGGTCGACGGCTAAGGATCAAAGAAGAAGAAGAAGAAAGCGAAGTCGAACTCGCATGAGTGTTCTCCTTGCACTGAAAACCCTCACAAGAATAAAATCTTCACCTCAGATGTCATGACCAGCCTATTGTATTGCTCTGCAACACTTTGAGAGCAAAAAAAAAAAAGAAAAGAAATGGCAACCAAAATGAATAGATCTGTGACAGTGCGAAGACGATGTGTGAAGGAGAATGAGAATTCGTGTGTAATGTTGTCGTCACTCTCTCTGGCCTACTTTCACACACGTTCCGCAGTCACAGAAAAACTCTCTTGATGACAGGGGTCCCACTTTTATTAATGAAACCCTATTAGGTAGCATATGAATGATACAGAAAATAATGTTGTCCACAATATAACTTTGAAAGCAATTCCTAAGCAACACCGTATAACCAAGTTATTTAGGTATTCTCTACGTAACACCATATAACCCAGCACAGACTTCTGGACTCTCTGAAATAAAATGAAACAAAATAAACTAGCATAGTACTAATGGACAAACATCATCTACGTAATAATACTTACATATGTGTGAAAATATGCAAGTACATGCGCTTATGTGTCCATGTGTGTGTGTAGAGCCCTTTTAATTTATGTTTAGACCCGGCCCTGCGGATTAGCAGTCGTAGCCGGTAGTCGTCCACGTAAGTGTCGATTCGTTGGAAGAATCAAGTATGTAATTATTTTAATAATAATGATTGTTCTCCAAAGTCGTGAGTATCTAGTCGATGACAGGTAACTAGCCTGCACCGAAATGGATTCACCACTGAAGATATATTTTTATATGCCTGTAAATGCCTATCGAAGGGATCGTCGGTAACTACCGTGGATCTCCGTTGTATATATAATATTAGGAAGCCGTTGGGGTCAGTCACGGCTAATCCAAGAGGTAATTCAAGTATCAATGCCTAAGTAACTTTACATGCCTAGAAGGTATTTAGTAGGAACCTGCACCTACGTTCGACTATGATTCGTTAATGAGGACTTCTTTATAAATGAACATACTCAAGATCGGGATCTTAGATACTACCAAGTATAATGAGAATCTCCTGTCCTTGAGGAAAGGACAACCGTGATCAATATAACCTTGTACTTAACTACTTCATGACCTTTATGACTATTGATGTATTCACTCAGAGACCTGATCAGAATTTGCTTGAGGATTCTTCTGAGACTATTTATTTGAATTTTTATTGAGGACATGCGTCCACTATCATCATGTTGAATTACCTATTAACCGTCAACGTTGAATGTATCGTCCCGTATGATGTGATGTCAATAAACAATGTATGAACTTTCATGTAACGAGTTTGACTATCCCAGTATTGGCACTTGTTGATGTGCCTACGTTGAGTTTTCATCTTACTGCATCAAGATTTAATATATTCGCGAAATCAGCACGATTGACACAAGAACACAAACAGTCCCAACAATATAGTAAAATTCAGCTTCAACAATATAGCTTCAACAATATGGCGACGCAGTGTGCTCTGAAAATATCCAGTTTTCAGTAGCGGGAATCGAACTCAAGTCTGCATTCAAACTCGGTTGAATAGAAGTATGATGTCTTTCAAGGCGACAACATCCCGGACCTTGCAGCACTTTTAACGGGCATCCTATGTCAAGGACAACCCAGTGACTTTAACTGTCAAGTTTCAACATTGGACTCGGTCATTACAGTACTTCAAGTAGATGACTTAAACATGCAGTCCCGGATGCGAGGGATATCCTTTTTTTAGCCGGTTGAGATAAGTAAAAACGTCGTGTTGTTATTACACCGTTTTACGTTTAGCTGTGCCTTGGCTTAGTAATATGTCCACTATTTTTTATTCATGTTTCATGTTCCATGTTCTATGTGTTTACGTGGGAGGTTGGGAATGGCGACTTAGGACGGAAAAATACCAGTTTCACCACAGGTCCGTCTTGAGTGTTCTATAGGAATTGTTTTGCAGACTTCCCTCAGTGGAATGTTCCTATGCGTGAGCATAGAAGGATCTTTGGTCCACTGTGTCTGGTAGTCTGTGACACCTGACTGTTTTAGCTGTAGTGTCAAGTTTTAATCGTTGTTTTCGTAGTTATTTTTACTCATACCTTAGTTTTATAATGTATTTTGTTAGTATTATGCGTCTTTCTAACCTGACTTTCGTTGAGTTTTTTACAAAACATATGTTTTTACACTGTCTTGTCAATTGTATTGTTTAGTATTTGATCGCAGTTATCATCGTAATTCTTTACGACATTCCATTTTAGTTTCACATTTTATTTTCATTGGATTTCTGCGACTGTTTTCATTTGTCTTGATTATCGTGTCGTGTCAGTATTGTGCCTATTGTCTGTCACGTTATTGCTTTCATAACATTTCATTGTATAAATTACTTTATTAATTATTAATATAATTGCCTATTATATGACGTGAATTTACCGTTCTAGGACAGGAACGAAGACCACTCGTTATAGTAACACTTTTAAGTAGAATTATTACAGAATAATATTGAATAATGTCTACCTTAGATTATTTTATTAAGCAGGCTAAGGCGCTTAATATACCTCCTGAAGAGATTAGATCATTTGCTATGGCGGAATACAAAGAGTCTCAAAGGTTGGAATCTCAAAGATTAGAGGCTGAAAAATTAAGATTGGAAAATTTGAAATTTGAGGCAGATCAAAAAAGGATTGAGGCTGAGGAAAATGAAAAGAGGAGGAAATTTGAGGCTGAAGAAAATGAGAAAAAAAATGAAACTAGCGGCTGCGGAAGAGGAGAAAAAATGAGATTAGCCGCTGAATTAGAAGAGAAACGGGCTGAGGAAAATGAAAAGAAGATGAAATTTGAGGCTGCAGAAAATGAGAAAAAAATGAGATTAGCCGCTGAATTAGAAGAGAAACGATTTCAGCGTGAGGCAGAACAGAAGATGGAAGTTAAACAAAAGGAGATGGAAGTTAAACAAAAGGAAATGGAAGAAAGAAGATTAATAGCTGAACAAAATACAAAAAGGCTTCAGCTTGAGACAGAAGAGAATGAAAGGAAACGTCAGCATGATTTGAAACTTGCCGAATTGGAATTTGATAGAATAAGATTGTCAAGTGTATATAATACACAAAAGACTCAGGAAGGCCAGTCTTCATCTAGACATGAGAATTTTAGAGAGGTTCATCTCAAATTGCCAAAGTTTACTCCACCATCCGACGATGTGATATTCTTTTTGGACAGATTTGAGGCTACATGTCGGTCGTAGAACTTGGATAAATCATTATATTGCACCCACTTATCCAGATTACTAACAGGAGAGGCAATGGCTGTTTATCACACTACTAGCTCTATAGATAAAAATGATTACGATGCTCTTTGGGCCGCTCTTCTTAACAAATTTCAAATGACAGAAGATCAATACAGAATGAAGTTCAAGTCTATGATCCCACAATCTAGCAAGAATTTTGATGATTTTCTTTCTCAAATACGTCTTACCTTGGAACGATGGATAGAACTATCCAAGGTAGAGAAATCGTATGATGGTATTTTCGACTTATTACTACGCGATAAAGTTTTATCGGCAGTAAGTCCTGCATTTCTTGCGTTTCTACATGAACGTAAGCCTGGTAATATAAAAGAAATGTCAGAACATTGTAAAAATTTCTGCACCGCTCATCCCAACATGGATGTCAGTAATGCGCAGCTTAAGGACGATTTACCCGTTGCTTTCGCTATGCAACAAAACAATTTCCCTAGAAATCGTTCGATAAGTAGCGATAGAAATTTTCAAAGGGGAAGTAATAATAATTTCAACTTTGGTCATTTTCAAAAGGGGAAACAATACCCACATTCTGCTCCATTTAATGTATCATGGGGGCAAGCTCACAGATCTCGAGATTTTATTAACAACAATCCAAAATATAATCAAGGTAATAATAATAAACAACATTGGAGATCTCAATCATATCATCCTGAAAATAGAAATAGATTTATGAATAAGTCATTTCGCCAACATTACAACAGTGATAACTTTCATTGGCGGACTCAGCCAAATTTTAATGATGACAGAAACAACAATTATAGCAATTTTAATGACAACAGTCAAATTCGATCGCGACGTAGAGATAGATCGTCGAGTAGGTCACGACAACATTCAAATGTTGCTTCAATTGAAGCACAAACTAACAAAGATAAAGATAATAATGTTAATCAACATAACGCTATGTCTTGTATCGATCTAGAACAGGTAAAGACATGTCAAGAATTCTCAACGCTATTCCAGCCCAAGGCGATCACAACGCTGCGATGCGGGCACATTTTACCAAGCCTACCAGCAGTTTATACGGCTACTTCTGCATCAGTTCACCATGGAAAGGGGTGTTTAAAATTTAACAGAGGATACGTCAACTCTATTCCTTGCTCTATCTTGTTTGACTCAGGCTGCAGTACAGTGGGAGTGCGGAACTCTCTGATCGACCCCTCCTTGGCCACAGGCAACGTGGTCAAGTGTGTCACATTCGGGGGAACTGTGGAAACCTTCCCTACAGCCATCATTAACTTACATACACCTTTCTTTTCAGGGAAGATCCATGCCTGTCTTCTGCAGAATCCAGTTAGCGATGTAATCCTTGGTTGTATACACGGTATAAAAGAGTGTACACCAGAGCAGAATAATGAATGGGAAAAGCGACATATTCATGCTGCAAATGCAGTGGTTACCAGAGCGCAAGCTACTGAATTGTCGCGTGAATCAACTTCTGAACCTACGGTTCATAATAGTAATGATGATGATTCTCCTATTTCAAGGGAGCTGTTTGCTAATTTACAAAAGAATGACAATTCTTTGCAGAGATTTTTTCAATTGGCGACTAAGAGAAATAATAACAACACAATTGCAAAGTCTAGACACCAATTTGCTCTTAAAAAAGGTATTTTAGTTAGATTAATAAGAGAAACAGATTCATTGGTGCGTTCACAAATTCTGGTCCCGTCTTCCATGAGACCTAGAATATTACGACATGCTCATGATTCTCAATGCGCAGGTCACATGGGGTTTTCACGAACCAAATCTAGAGTGCTATCCGCATTCTATTGGCCTGGCGTTCATAGGGATGTTAATCTCTATTGTCGTTCCTGCGTGACATGTCAGGAAGTTAAAGTAAGAGGTCCATATCATGATGCTCCTATCCAAGCTGCGGACATACCTATTAGACCATTTGATAAAATGGCAATCGACATCATTGGTCCTATATTGCCATCGGCTAGAGGACATACACATATTCTTACCTGTATCGATATGTGTACGCGTTGGCCTGAGGCCATACCTCTTAAGAACACCTCATCTGCCCGTGTTGCAGAAGCCTTAATGCTGATCTTTTCACGCATTGGTTTTCCGCGTAAGATCCTATCGGATCATGGTGTCCAGTTTATTTCTGAATCCATGTCACAGGTTATGAAGACATTGGGTATAGATAGATCTCTCAGTTCAATATACCATGCAATGTCCAATGGGTTAATTAAGAGACAGAATAGGACACTTAAGCAGTTGTTGGGTAAGATGACTCAAGATCACCCCCAGGAGTGGGACCGGGTCCTACCCGCTGCTCTCTTTGCGTATCGCGAGGTGCAAAACCAAGCCACAGGGTTTTCTCCCTTCCAGTTAGTTTTTGGCATACAACCACGCGGACCTATGTCTTTAATCCATGATTTATTGGTTGAAGATAATATACCTGAGGAAACTCAATCCTCATATGAATATGTCATCTCTTTAAGAAAGAGAATAATAGATGCCTGTAGGTTAGCTACTGCATCATCCGAAGAGTCTAAAGAAAAAGCTCGTCTATTTACAAATCGGTATAGACGTCTTCGCCAGCTTATTCCTGGTGACGAGGCTTTTGTTTTATTGCCTTCTCATAACAATCGTCTACTGATCACATGGAGAGGTCCTTTTAGGATCATCTCAAGAATATCCGATGTTGACTACATCGTCGATATTAACGGAAAACACAAAACCTTTCACATTAACATGTTGAAAGAGTATTATTCACGTCCTGATTATTTACAATCAGTATTTCAAGCGACTGACGATCCTACTCCTCACATTCATAACTATACTAATTTGTCAGTTATACAAGAAGAAGAGTCTTCTTTTCTTCTTCTTCTTCTTCTTTCTTCTCGTTCGCTGTTGTTTAGAAATGTCTACACAAGAAGTCCGGTTTTCTGGATGTATGTTGCTGTGGTTGAAAGTTCTTCAAGACTCCCAAACAGCTTTGTGTGGATGTGCGTCTCTGTGGGCCAATGTTCAGTTCGCAATTGACTAAGCATGTGGCAGTCTTGCAGGATGTGTTCGGCTGTCTGTGCTGCCTGTCCACACGTACATAGGGGTGATGGGACCAATCTCAGTCTGTATAAGTGACTGTTCAGTCTGTTGTGTCCTGTTCTCATACGGAACAGGATCACCTGTTTTGCTCGATCAAGATATTGATAGTTGTCTCTTTGTTGATCAATTTTCCTGATGGCCTTGATAAGGGTCTTCTTTTCCTGGAATGTGATTGTTTGAGTCTTCTTTTCAAGATGTACAATTGCCCATACCAGTTGTACCTCTTCATTCCACGGAAAACTGGAATGATGTCACTATTTCTTCTTCTCTTTCGACTGATCAACGACAACAAGTTTCATCACTACTTCAAACGTATGATAAGGTTCTCACTGACACTCCAGGTCATACATCAGCTATTCAGCATGATATTCTTCTAACTGATGAAACACCTATCCGTATTCGTCCATATACCATACCTTTACACTTTAGAGATAAGGTCGAAAAGGAATTAGATGAGATGCTTCGATTAAACATAATTGAACCATCGTTGTCACCATATGCTTCATCTATGGTGATAATTAGAAAGAAAGATAATAACTTTCGTCTATGTGTAGACTACAGAAAATTAAATAAAGTCACACAATTTGACGCTGAACCTTTGCCACTTTTAGAAGATTTATTAGTAAAATTATCTCATTCTACTTTCTTCTCTAAGTTTGATCTGTCAAAAGGCTATTGGAAAGTACCATTGACAGAAAGGGCAAAACCACTCACTGCTTTCTCGACGCCTCGGGGCCTATTCCAATGGAATTTTATGCCATTTGGGTTAGTTAACGCTCCTGCCACGTTCGTACGCATGATGCGTCGAATTCTATCTCATCATCCCAACGTCATTGCGTACATAGATGACATTTGTCTTTTCAGTGACTCATGGGAAGAACATTTGAAAGGATTAAACTCATTACTGTCCACGTTACAATATCATAACTTAACTGCTAAGCCATCAAAGGCATTTGTGGGTTTCCACAATATTTCTTTTTTGGGGCACCGTATTGGTCGCGGTATGTTATATACAGAGGACAGTAATGTCTCTAAAATCCTTAACATCTCCACACCTAAAACAAAGAAACAAGTGCGATCTCTACCAGGACTAGTACAATACTATGGGAAATTCATACCACATCTTTCGTCTATTACTGCTCCTTTCTCTTCATTACTTAGGAAAGGTGCAGCTAACGTGATTCGGTGGTCTAACGAACATCAAATCGCGTTGGATATCATAAAGAAATTTTTTTCGGATCCTCCTGTGTTAAGGTTGCCTAATGCGAATTTACCATTTGTCTTACGCAGCGATGCTTCTAATTACGGCGTGGGAAGTGTCTTACTACAAGAATATAATGGCACCTTGCATCCAGTTCTCTTTGTGTCACGGAAGTTAACTCCGACTGAACAAAATTACTCAGTTTTAGACAAGGAACTTCTTGGGCTTGTTTGGTCAATAACCAAACTCCAGAGATATCTGCTTGGATCACACTTTATTGTGGAATCAGACCAAAAAGCGCTTACTGCACTCAACACAAAGGACGTGAAATCTGCCAAATCTACTAGGTATGCGATCGCTCTCCAACCATATAGTTTCACAATTCGATCCATACCTGGCACACAGAATGTTCTCGCTGACATTTTGTCGAGATGTCCGAATGAATCGAGTTAGCAGCTACGCACTAAAGACAACTGAACTTCGACACTGACAGTTCGTCGGTTGTAACTTTTTACGTGTGATACCTCGATTATAAGAGTCATTAACATTCAGTCAAGTGAAATCTACAATGATTAGGTATCAAAATAACATGGAACGTTAAGGTATATGACTATCTTTGTGAAAATAACATTCACTTAATTATGGCATTAAAGAGAGAATAACGTTGGAAAAGGATTATATTTTCTCACTGAAATAACATTTCTAGCTCTTTGATTTCTTCGTGGAACTGAACTTGTTAGATTATTAACTGTTCACTAATAGGAAAATGGAACTTCCGTTATTTAAGGAATTATTAACATTATTAGAGTGAAATAAATGAATTAATTAGATTATTAAACTTAGATACTTAGTTAGTTAAAATAATGATTAATGTAATTAACTATACAATATTTAAATGGATTGATCAATATTTGTATTTAAGCACATTAATTTAACATTAGTACTTTAATTAGTACCACAAAAGGACTTAGAGACACTGTTAAGTGCGTTGATCTTACACGTGTTTAAATTGTATTCTTTCATTTTTATTCATTTTTTCACTTGTCATTTTAAATGCATATCCATCACTTTTCTGTTTATTCATTGGTTTCTCATCATTTCTTTGTATTTGCGTTTACATTTGTTTTAATTCAATATTTCTAATATGATATTTTATTTCATTGACCACATTGTACCAAAGGTGTGCAATTGTGGATGTATGCTTTTATGCATACCTTTTGTTGTTTGATTTAACTGGAATTTCATATTTTATTATTTTTATCATGATATATTGGTAAAATACGAATATGTAAACTTGACTTACCTCTATCCTCGATTAGTAAAGAAAAAAATTAATATAATTAATTTTTTTGGGGGGATTGGTAAGGAATCTGTAGAGCCCTTTTCGTAGACCTCTACAGTCCTTTACAGATGAAGGTAGTCTCATATTATTAATATGTGGTCCTACCTCTGTAATAAACTTTACACACCGACTTACATGATAGTAAGTATTATTGGTGAGTTTGATTTCATTAGCGCACGGTTGTGCACTAATGCGAATAGGGGTTATCCCGTTCGCACGTGTATCTAGAGAGTCAGTTGACGTCATGTGTGGGTTTGAGAAGCAAGAATCCCAAGTTCTACTAATGAAGCTTTGGGAGTTCGAAACCCGTGTTTTGAGTAAAGTATTTATGTTTAGACCCGGCCCTGCGGATTAGCAGTCGTAGCCGGTAGTCGTCCACGTAAGTGTCGATTCGTTGGAAGAATCAAGTATGTAATTATTTTAATAATAATGATTGTTCTCCAAAGTCGTGAGTATCTAGTCGATGACAGGTAACTAGCCTGCACCGAAATGGATTCACCACTAAAGATATATTTTTATATGCCTGTAAATGCCTATCGAAGGGATCGTCGGTAACTACCGTGGATCCCCGTTGTATATATAATATTAGGAAGCCGTTGGGGTCAGTCACGGCTAATCCAAGAGGTAATTCAAGTATCAATGCCTAAGTAACTTTACATGCCTAGAAGGTATTTAGTAGGAACCTGCACCTACGTTCGACTATGATTCGTTAATGAGGACTTCTTTATAAATGAACATACTCAGGATCGGGATCTTAGATACTACCAAGTATAATGAGAATCTCCTGTCCTTGAGGAAAGGTCAACCGTGATCAATATAACCTTGTACTTCATGACCTTTATGACTATTGATGTATTCACTCAGAGACCTGGTCAGAATTTGCTTGAGGATTCTTCTGAGACTATTTATTTGAATTTTTATTGAGGACATGCGTCCACTATCATCATGTTTTTTTTTTTTTTTTTTTTTTTTTTTTTTTTTTGCGTTCGCCCGCTAATACTCGAGGCGAAATCTCAGGTTATCATTTATGTCTAACCTGACATTGATTTTACGTGAGTATCCCTTTATTTCTTGTACAGAGACAAATGTCCCTCGCCATCATCATGTTGAATTACCTATTAACCGTCAACGTTGAATGTATCGTCCTGTATGATGTGATGTCAATAAGCAATGTATGAACTTTCAAGTAACGAGTTTGACTATCCCAGTATTGGCACTTGTAGATGTGCCTACGTTGAGTTTTCATCTTACTGCATCAAGATTTAATATATTCGCGAAATCAGCACGATTGACACAAGAACACAAACAGTCCCAACAATATAGTAAAATTCAGCTTCAACAATATAGCTTCAACAGTGTTGTGTGTGGTGTTTGTATGTATGTGTAATCAACAATAAATGTATCTCAGTCAACAATAATGCCTTCATACTCCTACTAAATACTAACTACATCATCACGCGAGAGAAAACTTAAATGAAACACTTCTATCTATGATGAAATATCCCACACAGCGCACTGGTCTAAATGACATCAATTTATCAGTATGTGAGAGGCCTAGCTGCTCTAAAGAACAAGCAGATATATACTCTATTCTTACAGCTCTATACTAAATGTAATAGGCATTGGCTACTCACGGAGCAAGAGGGTACGCTAATCTTTCTCTCACAAGAATCACTGATGTAAAATTAACCACACTTACGGCTCACAAGAATGCAATATAACTATTACTTAACACTACACAAATAATAATAATGGTAATAAGTACACACTGGTATACAGCGCAGTGCGACACTAGAATTCCTCTTATAAATGCACTTAATACTTTACACATTTAACACAGTCTCACAGTTGCAAATAGCGATGAGATATACGTGAAATTACACTAGAAAACACATACGTCGCACATCAGCTTCTATCAAACAGTTATAGAAAGATAAACTCTAAGAAGCAATAACTCTTAAACCTGAAACGTCTAATATTACTAAATCTAAAGTATTATAAAAATGTACTCATATGTAAGCATACCTCTTTGTCGTTAGTTCTCTTAGCACAGACGCAACATCTGCGATTATCAAATCCTCTATCTCACTGGTGTATCGTACCGAGGATGCATACCGCACATGAAGACGATCTGGCTTCTTTTCAACTCTGACTCGACTCTCTCACTGTTTCAGTTTAAATCTACATATCCACCCCTGTACCACATGATAGCCACGTCAAAATGTCAGGCAAAGCTCCGCCCATCCATCTAGGAAGCAAGTCAGGAGTCCTATACTCACTTTGGATGACATGAGATCACATCTTAGTAAAGATTATGTTCTTAATCGACACACCTCAAGGTCCGCCCACTAGTGGCAACACTCCCACGATATCTGTTGCTCGAGTCACACCTCTTAACGGTTTAGTGCTCAACAAGATGTGTTATCAGACAGCGCCAGGATGTCTAACAACCGAGGACTGTCTCCCATTACATCTTCTGCGTCTCACACGTTTGTCCTCTTCAAGTGTGTTTCGTTTAAATCGCAAATTCCCGTGTGAGAATGCCAGCATGAGCACAAATATACACCGTAGACCAGATAGAAAATTAATTACACACTCTAAAATTACATCTTTCTGGCGACACGGTCACAGATCAAAGTATCTTAAACTATTTTGTTTGTTTGTTGTTGTTGTTGTTGTGCAACAGACCATTTGATTGTTTGATGACGGCTACGGACCATTTGATTGTTTGATGAAGGATACAGACCACTTGATTGTTTGATGAAGGCTACGGACCATTTGATTGTTTGATGACGGCTACGGACCATTTGATTGTTTGATGAAGGTTACAGACCATTTGATTGTTTGATGAAGGTTACAGACCATTTGATTGTTTGATGAAGGCTACGGATCATGTGATTGTTTGATGACGGCTACGGACCATTTGATTGTTTGATGACGGTTACAGACCATTTGATTGTTTGATGAAGGTTACAGACCATTTGATTGTTTGATGAAGGTTACAGACCATTTGATTGTTTGATGAAGGCTACGGATCATGTGATTGTTTGATGACGGCTACGGACCATTAGATTGTTTGATGAAGGCTACGGACCACTAGATTGTTTGATGAAGGCTACGCACCATTTGATTATCTGACGAAGGCTACGCACCATTTGATTATCTGATGAAAGCTACGTACCATTTGATTATCTGATGAAGGCTACGTACCATTTGATTATCCGATGAAGGCTACGTACCATTTGATTATCCGATGAAGGCTACGTACCATTTGATTATCTGATAAAGGCTACGCGCCATTAGATAGTCTGATGAAGGCTACGCACCACACCATTTGATTATCCGATGAAGACTGCGCCCCATTTGATTATCTGATGAAAGCTACGCAACTCCGCCTAGGCCGGTCCCAAATCCGGCTGAAAAAGGAGGAGGGCGGCCTGCATGGAGGCCGTAAGGAGGCAGCCCCTCCACCATGCAAAGGCACAACAGGCCAATCACCTGTTTGCTTTAAATCATGATTACGCGAACTACAAGAGAGAAAACCAGACTTATTCTAAAGGTGACGAACTGGAACGAACTAAGACTTATGGAACTTGGAACACAGGAAGTATAAATGGGAAAGAAGAGGGGTTGGTGGAAGAGATGAGGAAAGCAAAACTAGAAATCCTGGTTATAACGGAAACAAAGACAGAGACAAGTAGTCATGGATCTCGATGGCAACACACTACTCTACAGAGGTGTACCCACATCTGAAAGAGCTAAAGGGGGCGTGGGTTGCATTGTGGCCAAAAACCAGAAAGGATGGAACGTTGTCTCGGAGCGCATTATGGTTGTACAACTAAAAGAAGGAGAAACCATAGTCAACCTGGTCATAGTGTATGGGCCCAATGAGGATGAGAAAGCAGAGTTCAAGGAGGAATTCTTCGAGCTGCTTCAAAGGACAGTGGACGACTGCCTAGATGAAATTACCATGCTCGGAGATTTCAATGCCAGAGTTGGAAATAACCATGCTAGATGGGGTGGAGTTATCGGAAGATATGGAGAAGATACTCACTCTGACAATGAAAAGCGACTCCTTAGATTCTGCAGTGAGCAGAATCTGATCATTACAAACACAAAGTTCCCCCATAAGCGCATACATGCATACACTAGATGTGAACAACAAAGAATGAGAAGTCAGTGATCGACTATGCCATTGATAGGAGGAGCTCATTCAAATATGTCCAGGATGCTAGAGTCTGGAGGGCGCCAGAGATTGGAAGTGATCACTACCTGCTTACAATCAAAAGAACAACTGAAAGAGGTGCTCAGCCTAGGAACTGCCCAACATCACGCAAGAAACCAAGTGAACGAACTGGAGAAATGAGTATTAAGACCATCTAGCTGAGAGAGCCAGAGATTAAGACCAGATATCAGGGGCTTATTGCTACAGCGGTGAGAAACACAGAAGAACAACCTGATGACTTGGAAACCATCTGGCTTAAATTCAAGGACATCACAGAGACAGCTGCTGCAGAAGTATGTGGTGAAGTCCGACTTGGGAACAAGAGAAAGAGGACACCTTGGTGGACAGAGGAAGTCAAAGAGAAAATAAGAGATAAGAAAATGACATGGAAACAATACTTAGGAGCTAAAAACACAACAGGACAAATAGAAAAATATAAAGAATATGTGACACTCAGAACAGAAACAAAGAACAAGGTGCTAGCAGCAAAACAGAAGTCCTGGGAAGAATTTGGAGAAAAGCTAGAAAAAGATGCGCAAGAAAACCAGAAATTGTCCTATAAGACCCTTTAGAACACGAGGAAGGAAAAACAATGCCCTCTCAAATTTATAAAGGACAAGCAAGACAAATTGCTTACTGCCCCGAAAGAAGAAATGGAAAGATGGAAAGAATATTTCTCAGAACTCCTGGATGGTGAGCATGGTCAAGCATCAGAAATGATAACTAGCACAGAAGAGAAAACCAATGGCGGTGAAGATGACATAAAGATGGAAGAACTGAAGGCAGCACTGGAGAAAATCAAGATGGGCAAAGCAGCAGGGCATGAAGGTATAACACCAGAAATGGTTAAGTACATGGGAGCATCAAGCGACCTATTACTCTTTAGGGTCCTACATGCAGCGTGGTGCAACAAGACCATACCAAAGGATTGGGAGATTGGCATCATAACACCGATTTTCAAAAAGGGTGACAATCGACAATGTGGAGACCATAGAGGCATGTCCCTTCATGGTGTCCCTGGTAAAATCTACTCTAGAATCCTAGAGCAGAAACTCAGACACCCAGCTGAGCCACAATTGGATGAAGTCCCGTGCGGATTCCGAACAAACCGTAGTACTCAAGACCTAATCTTCACACTCAGCTGAGTGAAAAGGCCCTTGAGTATAAGAGTGAGATCCATCTTTGATTCATAAATCTGGAAAAGGCATTTGACAGGGTCCCTGGAGCAAACTTTGGGACTGTTTGGCAAGGAAGAACATTCCAGCATCTCTAATTAATGCTATACTGAGCTTCTACAAGTCTTGCAGAAATTATGCGAGGACAGCAAACCATAAGTCAAAAGAGTTCAGGACCACCACTGGTGTAAGACAAGGTGATATCCTGTTACCTTATCTTTTCATACTCCTCATGGGCGATGTCATCAAGGCATGTAAGTAGAGAACAAGAAAGTATTCAGTGGGGTACTGGAAGATGAGACAGGTCTGTATTTCAGAGCTGGCATTTGCTGATGATGTTGCCCTGATTACTAAATCAGAGGCACATCTCCAATCCAACCTGCAAGTCTGGAAGGAAGTGCTGGAGAAGAGAGGGTTGGTCATAAGCAGCTCTAAAACAAAATCCATGGTGATATCACGGGAAGAAAGAAGACATCAGATTAAGCTGGGAGAGTAGGTCCTGGAGCAGCTCGACCACATTAAATACGACGGAGCTATTATAGACCGAACGGGAGGCATCAAAGAAGAGTTGGCCATTCGAAAAGCAGCAGCTGGGAGATTTTTTCAGGTCATAAATCGAGGATTCCTCAGCAAGAGAGAGGTTGGTAAGAAAACGAAGATGGCTGTATACCACTCACCTATGTTCCAGCCTTGACATGTGGATGCGAGTCATGGGCAATAACTACAACCCGCAAAAGCCAGATCCAAACCTCAGAAATGAGGTATCTGAGGAAGGTGGTTGAAGTAACAAGAAGAGACATGGTCCGCAACCAGACGATACGTCAAGGTCTAAAATCCCACCCCCTGTAGACCCAAGTAGAACCGTCCCAACTAAGATGGTTTGGCCGTGTCTGCAGAATGGGAGAAGATCGGCTACCACGACAAGCATGGGAAACAAAGAGTCAGGAATCCAGACCCCCAGGACGACCCAGAATCCGCTGGGAGGACAACATCAGACAATCTTTGAAGGACCAAGGACTAGAATGGAACTAGGCCAGAAGGAAGACTGCCGATAGGATAGTCTGGCGCTCTCTCTTCCAAACATCTACACCTCACGGTAGAAGGGGAAGGACTAAGTTAGTAAGTATGAAAGCTACGCACCATTTGATTATCTGATGAAGGCTACGCACCATTTGATTATCTGATGAAGGCTACGCACCATTTGATTATCTGATGAAGGCTACGCACCATTTGATTATCTGATGAAGGCTACGCACTATTAGATTGTCTGATGAAGGCTACGCACCATTTAATTATCTGATGAAGGCTACGCACCATTAGATTTTCTGATGAAGGCTACGCACCATTAGATTTTCTGATGAAGGCTACGCACCATTTAATTATCCGTTGAAGGCTACGCACCATTTGATTATCTGATGAAGGTTACGCACCATTTGATTATCTGATGAAGGTTACGCATCATTAACAAAATTTGCATTTTAAATTGTAAGTTAAGTACATGGACCCCCTAGAATCCACTCATGAACCACCCCCTATTCTCTCAAGGGGTCCATTGACCACAGTTTAAGACACACTGTTATAGACTTTCATAAATGTCTGCTCGTACATCACGTGATTAAAATGGCATGCCGGGATCACCAGTTTGTTATTTATGGAAAGAATTAGACGTTTTTCCTTTGGAACAAGAGGTAGAGAAAATACAGTGGTTATGTATTGGGCACGCATTGAAGAAACCAGCAGGTAACGTTATAAAGCAGTCCTTGTATCACAGTGGTCAGAGAATCTAAGGGAGACTGACTGGAATTGGAATTATAATCTGTATAAGGACAAAGAAGACGTGGAATAACCTTGAACAAATGGTATAGAATACGACGACTTGGTGTGAACGTTGTAGAGGCGTGTGATACATATAGAGTTAAAGGCGTAATGCATGAACAAACGAATGAATGTCATGGCCAAAACTCTGTCATCACTGGTGCCTATATCTTATCACGGTATGGTAGCTTGCGTAATCTGACAACCTCCAGAGCTATGCCAGCGGCAGTTTTCTCATGGCAGCTTCTACCTTGCTGGATAGATCTGTGCCGAAAGGGTGTTAAGGAAGATTTATTATGTATTTTTGCATGATGGCCACACTTAGTATATTAGCAGTTAATCTACGCGGTAATGTGTCTATCTGTGGTCCATCATGTACTTGCACGGTTTTTTACTTATATTGAATGAATAATTATTCATACGTCACTTGGAGTTTATGACGTAATCCGTTCTGCACTAATATATGCAAACGGTTGCTTCGAGGCCTTTCGTCTATAGTATTCGTCAGGGGAGGACGTTCATTTTCTAGCTCCCGATATGATTGAGGAATAAGTATTTTTATGTGGCTGTAATTATCTGCGAAGGCCGCCACTTTGTTAAAGAAGATTCCAGCCATTATGAAAAAAGCTCTGTAGCTTGCAGAGAAGTATTTCTGCGTAGAATTGTTATCTTCATTTATCTGGTCCACAATACTTGGGTGATTACCTTTGCTAGGCACTCCGACTACAGCGGCCAGAAATGAATTGATGAGACGAGACTGTTGGAAGAATTATTATACATATTCTTGTACTTCGCTATTGCCAATGCCATAACCATGATTCGTATTGATGTGATTAAAACTGTCCTGTGATGTGGACCCATTTCTTTAACCACGAAGTTTCTGCATTGATTTGATGCCATACTTGTGATCACCCGCACGACATTCTTACAAGTTATCAGCACGATGCATTGACCCCATTCATTTCAACAACCATATACTACACAGTCTTCCTGTCACAAACATCAACCGAAACAGGAAGAATTCTTGGTGATCCAGTGCTGGGGACATCGAAAATCAAGTATGCTTGCATGTTATAAAGAACTGGAACTGAAAAAAATTTTCCAAGGACATTAGATGAACTTATCACCGTTGGCCCTCATTTCCATAATTTCAAGTCGAATGCGCATGTCTGCCGGCTTCAAGTTTTCAAACAACGTCAAACGGTCAACATGTCTGCAGTGCTCGTAAACATTCAAGTTATTACTCAAGTCTACTACCAGATGTCGTTATTCAAGTTTACTGTCCTGGTCAACTGATGTTCGTGGCCCTTATCTACTGCCTGTCTGATTCTACACGGATATGATGGACCACGTTTTCAAGGCGGCACGGGATCCAGCTTATTGACTAGCATCTGGAAGGAGTTCCGTCTTGTAAAGATAAGTTGACCTGTAGTTGTGGTTCAATAGATCAGGGTATTATTGTTAAACCCTTGGTAATATCTTCTTTTCATGTCCTTTTATGTATATTTATATGTTGTGGTTCTGTTTTCCGTGGGAGGTTGGGTTGTTTGATTCGATGTTAGCAATCCCATGTCATTGAAAGATGACTGCACATCGAATATTTCTATAGGCACTAGTATTGATAATTTCATGCATTAGTAAATTCCAGATTTGAGCAAAACTCACCGATGTTGGACTATTGTTTGATTTTTTCGATAGTTTATATCTAGTTGTGACGTTTCGTCTATTCGTTTGATTATGCATTATTTTCTAGTTCTATTTTCCTTAGTTTTGTAATAGTTTGTTTGTATCGGTTGTTCTAACCTGCCTTTCGCTTCTTCTTCTTTGATCCTTAGCCGCCGACCGTCAAAGCAGTCAGTGGTCATTACGATTTGTGGCGTCTTGTAGGGCAACATCTAATTGATTCCACTTTGCTCGGTCGGCGGCCATCCTTCGTACAGTGCCCCAACTCTGGTTCATTCTTTGCATCTCAGCCTCCACAGTCCTCCGCCAAGTTGTTTTTGGTCGGCCTCTCTTTCGTTTTCCTTCAGGGGTCCATAGCATAGCTGTTCTGGTGATCGCATCGGGGTCTCTTCTGAGGACATGGCCAACCCAGCTCCAGCGTCTGCCAGCTATGATGGTGTGCATGCCCTCTTGCTTGCTCCGAGTAAGCAGATCTTGGTTGGTGATGGTATTCAGCCAAATGATTCGGATAATTTTTCTTAGGCATGTTGTGTGAAAAGAGGACAATTTTGACATTTCCTTCTCTGTAACTCTCCAGCTCTCCGCGCCATAGAGATGCACAGAAAGCACACAGCTCTGATATAATCCTAATTTTATGCTTGTGCTGTACTGAGAGGACTTCCAGATGTTGTTTAGACTAAAAAACGCTGTTCTTTCTTTGTTCATTCTGTTGTTGATGTCTTTGCTTGCTCCGCCGTCTGGTGTTACTATGCATCCTAGGTATGTTAAGGCATCTGTCTCTTCCAGCTGCTGATTTCTTACTGATATGGGCTCAGGGTTGCTCACATTGAGCGTCATGACCTCTGTCTTCTTTAGTTTGATTTTCAAGCCCACCTGCTGGCTATACTTATTAAGTTTATCCGTTTTTTTCCTAGATGTGTTGATGTGAATGTGCTAGCAGTGCAATGTCATCTGCATATTCCAGATCTTCCAATGTAGAAAATGTAGTCCATCTTATTCCTCTTGGATTGCCCTCTGTTGTCTGGCGCATCACCCAGTCTGTGACTGTTAAAAATAGAGTGGTTGATAAGGGGCATCCCTGTCGCACTCCTGTCTTCACTTCAAAGGTTAGTTTGCTCTGCCCAATGCTACACGTAAAGTTGGCATAAAGGCTTTTTGTGATTGACACTATGCAGCTTGGAATTCCATAAGGTCTCAGTATTTTCCATAAATTGTCCCTATGTATACTGTCAAAAGCCTTTTCAAAATCAATGAAATTAATGTATTGCTGTCTTTGCCATTCTGAGCACTGCTCTGTAATGTTCCTGAGGGTAAATATATGATCTACACATCTTCTGTTCTTTCTAAATCCTGCTTGTTCTTTCCTCAGTTTGTGGTCTACTGCTTTTGAGATTCCCTGCCTAGTATTTTGCTGGGAACTGAGAGAAGAGTTATTCCTCTCCAATTATTGCAGTCTGCAAGATCTCCCTTCTTGGGCAATTTGACAATTATTCCTTTTCTCCACTCTGTTGGTGTTGTCCCTGTTTTTCAGACTTGTGCAAATAGTGGTTCTAATAGTTCTGCTGCTAGCTCTGGGTCTGTCTTAAATAGCTCTGCATTTAAGTTATCATGACCAGGAGCTTTTCAATTCTTTAACCCTTTGATTGCTGTGATGATTTCTTCTTTTCGTGGGATGTCTGTATTAACATCTAGATCATGCTTTTTGCTTAGTTTTTACAAATCAGCAGTCTATACTTCCGTTGGGTCCCGTCTGTGTCTATTTTTAGCAGTAGGCCTAGATTTTACCTATTTACTGTTTCATACTTTGTTTCACTATTAGATTTTTGTTGTTTACTGCTAATGTTTCTCTGTGTGTCCTTTGGTCTTGTCTTGTGATATTCTTTCTTGTATTATTTTCTTTGTTCATTTGTACTGTTTTTTGTTCGTTCATTACACGATAATTAATAATAATTTGCATTCTGATTTTTTTGCAATAATAATATTGCAACATTTAATGCTTACAAAAACTATTGTAAAACAACTAGCCATTATATTTCGACTAAGTGAGTCACGTTATTAGTTAAAATGGCTACATTAGACTACTTCGTCGAGCAGGGCAAAGCTTTTGGTTATAAAGGTGAAGTGTTGAGAGAATTTGCCATGACTGAACTGGCTAAGGCGAAGCAAGAGGAGGAGGTACAGAAGGCTGAAACGAAGCGTGAATTATCAGAACAGGAAGCTAAAGCTGAAAAAAGGCGGCTTGAAGATTTAGAGGAGAAAAAGAGAATGATGGAATTAGAAGAAAAAAAAGTCTCCAGGAGATAGAGGAGAGAAATGTTAAAATGCAACTTGATACAGATGGAGGAGAAGAGAGCCTTGACATTGGCCCATGAAAAGGAAATGATGCTTTTACATTTGGAGGAATTGAAACTAAAGGGTCAAAATGAAATTAATAGTCATTCAAATACTTCTAATTCCTCGGGTAAAAATCAAGGTAATGATAGATTTAAATTGCCTATATTTAACCCAAGTTTTGATGACATTTCATGCTTCTTTTCACGCTATGAAAGTTAATGTGAAGCACATAAATTAGGCACGTTACTATGGGTTGCTAAACTTACGGAATTTCTATGTGGAGAGCCTTTGACTGCCATATATACAATGGATGAGACTGTTAAAAAACAACTATGATGCTGCTAGAGCAGTACTATTAAAACGATATCAACTTGATGAAGAAGGATATCGGATGAAATTTAAAACTATGATTCTGGAAACTGGGAAGGACTTCTCAGAATCTATCTCTGCCATACGACTTACATTTAATAGATGGATCCAGCTTTCGGGAATTGAGAAAACATATGAAAATCTTATGGATCTGATGTTGAGAGATAAAGTGTTATCCTCGGTAAGCAAACCATTTTGGTCTTTCTTGCATGAACGCAAGCCATTGACGTTATCTTCCCTGGAAGAAATTTCAAAACAATATTGTACAGCACATCCAGGTGCTTGCATTAGCAATAGCCTTATTAAGGATTCACTTCCAGTTGCCTCAGTTGCAACTTGGAATAACAATGGTAGATTCAGATCCCATAGCTAAGATAGAAATTTTATGCCAAAGAGGTATAATGACAACAATTTTAACAGGAATGGAAATTTTAACAGAAGTGACAGTTTCAATAGAGGGAGGCAACAGTTTCGTAATCAGTCACCTTCATTTAGAAATAATAATAATAATAATTTCCAACCGAATTCCACTTGGAAAAGACAAAATAATTTTGTTCCTAATCAAAACAATTGGAATAATAACAATTCCAATAATCCATACTACAAATACAGAAATAATACACAAAATTTTAGAAATCAAGGAAATTCTTTTGATCGTCAGAGGCAACGATCTCGTTCACGGGCCCCAGTGCGGCCTGAACATAATGCAGGGGTTGCACTTACTGGTGGTGCACCATTGGCTAATCAGGAGTTGGGTGGTCAAACTCAATCGGCTGCTTGCTGCTCATTCGATTTTGATGTTGCTTCTCGTTGCCAGGAATGTCTAACTCTATTTCAGAAAAACAGTAATACAGTGCTGAAGTGCGGACATCCCTTATCTGCAGTTAGCCTATCTGCTCACGATGGAACATGTACTCTGATATTTCACAGGGGATTTTTGAATGGTACCCAGGTATCTGTACTCAAGGACTCAGGGTCGACGACGGTTGGGATCAGACAGCCGCTGGTTCACCCTTCTTGATCTAAGGGAGATTTTGTGAAATGTATTACTTTTGGCGGTACAATTGAGTTTTACCCTACTGTCATTGTTGATATTCACACCCCATTTTTTTCAGGAAAGGTTAGGGTATGCTTGTTGAAAAATCCAGTAGCTGATTTGACGGTTGGTTGCATTCATGGGAGCAAAGACTGCTCACCAGAGGAGATTGAAGATTGGGAAAAAAATAATCTATTGACTGCCAATGCAGTTACCACACGTGCCCAGGCTCAGGCACTGGAAAATGATGACAATTTAGAGCTTGACACAATGACTCAAGATGACACTGAGGTACATTCGGTTATAGACAGGGTGTCTTTTGCTAAACTTCAGAGAGAAGATGGCTCTTTGAAAATTTTTTTCTCCCTGGTCAAAACTAATGATGATGTTGTCTTACATAAAAGTTCTAAACACTGGTTTACTCTAAAAAATGATATATTGGTGAAAAATTGTGTAGATAACTCTACTGTCAAATACCAAGTTATGGTACCACTTAAACGTCGCCCATACATTTTGCGACATGCACATGACTCCCTGTCGTGTGGTGTGTACTGGGGCAACTACGACAGTAGTTTTTGCCAGGAATAGCCTATGAGATATTAGGTATAAGGTCTCTAGAAATTGGCTCGTTAAGAAAGAATAAAGACCTATTCGAGATAGGGACAAGAAGACGGGAATGCGAATGCTTTCCACTGGACAGTGTTTTCTAATTAATTATGGAAAGAGTTCTGTTTCCCCACGACCTTAGCTTCTGCCCTTAGATCCCGTAAAAGAAAAAGCCCCCAACCTCATCTGAGTAGAGCAATGTTCCTATATGTGAATATGTAACACCGACAGCACGAGTGATACATTAACAAACTAGATAATGATCAAACGATCGTTGGGTTTATTAATGAAATATCCACACATATAGGGTTAGTAATGGTTAGAACGTGATGATGGTGAAAGACGATTCACACAAAACACACAGATGAGATAATAAAATTGCAGTTAATTAAGTAGTAGTTAATTAAGAATGAACTGGTGCAAAGCAAAATGATGATGATGTGATATGATACGTGTTACCAGAATGGTGAGTAATCTACACAGTCCATGTGTCTCTAAATGCTTCTCATTGATATGATGATTCACATGTATGCAGAAAATGTCCCAAGTTGTTATACGTTATGTCGAGTGGGGTATCTCTAATTCGAGGACGTTCTGATGAAAACTGTTGTCGGACTTAGAACGTTGACGAGATATATATATATATATACCTTCACTGTTTGAGTATATCTCTGTAGTGTTGATCAACAGTTAATAGCTATCATATGAACAAAAGGTCTGTTTTCTAATCTCCCGAGGGTACTGGCCAGACTTGATATCTTCACAAAATGTTAGTGTTATGTAGACTCATAATCTTGCGTATGTAGTCGTGATTCATAAAATATACTTTAGAGTCTGCTTCATAGAATGCGCTTAAGAGTGTGTTGCACTTGGTGTAAATATGAGATTCCACTTTTGAGCTCTTTAGCTTGACTTCAGATAATAATGATCTTTCGAGTGATTTGAACTTGTGATAACTCTGTATTGAACTTGTGAGCCAGCAGTATATGGGTGACGAAAAATGCTGCGTCCACCTTCTGACTTGTGGGTGAGACAATATTCCTTTTTAATTGAGAATGAAAGATGTCCTATGGCGAATTCTGCTAGACAAATGTCCGTTTTTGATAACTTATTTCTGGTTAGACGTCAGACACGTTGCGTGTAGACTCAGACTTCTGATGAACTGAAGACACACAAAAGTCTTCGTAAGTTTTTCACATTTAACATCACTGGTTGACTTTCATTTATACTACTGCTTATTATTGATCTCTCTCTGAGTTCGATTCTAATGATGTTAAATATCTTGTGCATGAGAAACTGTGATGATGATGAAGGTGAAGTATGAACTATTAATTACCTCCTATCATCCTATCATCTTCTAGGAAAATCTTCTGATTTTATTAATCAGTTATGCAAAGAATTAATTGAAACTCTATCTTTCTCACATTTAGCTGTGAGGTTAAACTAAACAAAGAATAAGAAAATGTAGTAATAATCTGTATAAGATCTACTAACCTTATTTTCCCTTCGCAAAATCCTTTAAGAACACAATTCACCACAGAAATGAATTATTATCCACTCTGAATAAACACGTGTATTTAGGCTAGGCGTTTTTGGGATTTAATCTCTACCTCACAATATAAAAACTGGACTCCTCTCTCTAGCAAGCTACGCGGTAGATTATATTTCTGGATATCCAATGTGGGTTTCTTGGACCGGTGACGTACAGCTCCGCCCATACAACCAATCCCTGAGAGCCTTTCTGGTCACTTATTCACAGGATCGCCCAATGGGCTGATCACCCGTTGGCTTGTCACACCGATTACGGAAACAACGGCAGATGGATCTATTTGTTGTTGCCCTAAAGACGCCGCTAGGCGTGATGGGAAACTACAACAGAGAAAATCAATCTGCTGTTGCCCTTAAGACGCCACAAGGCGTGATGGCCTCTGACTGCTTGGTCGGTCTTTGGCTAAGGACGGAAGAAGAGAAGATTCACAGGATCGCTCTTGTCCCCTGTCAGACCTAACGTAGGTGTAGTAATTCGCGACCAACTTTCGTTGCTTGGCTTGTTTGACAAACCGGTATAGAGATAATTGGCTGGCCAATGCAAAAGTGCTGTCACATTACTCTCTGGTTGTTTATTGTTTTCACCTGGCCAAGCTGGGCGTCCAATGTGGTGACCCGTCGCTTGTCTGGACAGCGGTCGAGCAACAAAGATAACAACAGTCCACAGAAATTACAGCATGAGATGTTTTCACCTGGCCAATCTGGGCGTCCAATGTGGTGACCCGTCGCTAGGAACAAAGATAACAACAGTCCACAGAAATTGTATAATGCCCAGATGTCTGATTTGGATGACCAGATGTGTTTTCACCAGATTTATCCCGATGCAATGTGGGCTTCAAACGATGATGTCAGGTATAGGGACTCAATCAAAAGACTTTATTTTACCACCGATGAAAGAACAAATGCGGTTCTCTAGATACCGGTCGCGAGTAATCAAAACGATGAAATAGCAAATGTGGGATGAAAGAACAAAAATGTGGGAGAAAATAAAAAACGAGAGATGAAGGAAAAGATAGATCTATAAGGCCTTGGCGCTCGTTTATCACACTCCCATTGTGCGGGTCATATGGCTTATACTCGCACTCGTTCCAGAGTGCTATCTTCGTTCTTTTGGCCAGGTGTGTCTAAGGACGTTTCATTATATGTGCGTTCCTGCATTACCTGCCAGGAAGTAAAATCCAGAGGAGCTTTTCATGTTGCTCCTATTCAAGCATGTGATATCTCTATACGACCCTTTGATAAGATGGCCGTTGACATTATCGGTCCTCTTTCAATCATGTCTGCTAGAGGTCACAGATATATGCTCACATGCATTGATTTATGCCCTCGTTGGCCTGAGGTCATACCTCTTAAATACATCACTACTTCTGAAGTGGCTGATGCACTTTTGCTCATTTTTTCAAGATTAGGGTTTCCTCGTAAACTTCTTTCTGATCATGGTTCACAATTTGTTTCTGATACCATGACATCTGTCATGAAGACTCTTAAAATAGATAGATCGCTTAGTAGTAAATATAAGGTAGCTTTTGGCCGGCCTTTATTTCGCTTTCCTTTTGGAGTCCATAGCATGGCAGTTCTGGTGATGGTGTCAGGGTGGCAGGGTCTCTTCTGAGTAAGTGGCCGACCCAATTCCAGCGTCTACCAGCTATGGTAATGAATCAATTAGTACACCAGTTATCAAGGTAGACAACAAAAGAACGAAACTAATAAATAAAATAGTTTAATTTAATATAACACAAGTGCGTAACCCGAATGTTAACCAAAGAATTTCCAGATAAAAAACTGTCTAATGTAAAACGTCCGCGATCCTTTCGAGTTTGGTTTGGCCTAAAGGACCATCTTCATTGTAGGCGGACAATCAATCAGTGCTCTGATCTCCTCCCTTAGATCACACCATGAGGATCTCAGCACAGTGCACGAACTCCGTGGCACCGGCTACGATCCCAATGGGTGTATAAAGGAATCACACGTTCCATATCGTATTTTTGAGGAGAGTAGGTTTCCTAATTTTGTAAAAATTGCCAGGGCAGTGAACGTATGGCTTACTCTTTACTATTTCCAACTGCCGAGGGATTTTTAACGTGCAAAACTTTCGCCCTTATCCGAGAAGGCTGGGCATCCAATCTCACTATCCAGGAGATCAGGGGGGAGTATGACATCATTAGGAACCACTGGTTCTGTAAAAAAAATGTCCATCAATTATATTCTCTGTCAGCGAATCCGGGACCTTTAGAATTAGAGGTCGACGCCATACCTCTTAGCCACTCCGGAAAAGGGTTTGCGTTGCACTGTGACAACCGCCTTGAACACCCATTAAATGATGCACACGTTTGGCAATCTTTTCATGGTGCATTGACCACTGACCGTAAGTCATGATAAGTTTGACTATAAATAAACACTAGAGCTGACATGGAATGACAAGACCACAGAAGAATTGGTACCATCATCAGGACATGCAGGAGACAGAGCACAATATAATTATCCCCCCCCCCCCTTTTCCCCCCTTGCGTCATGTTTTGTCGGGTTACTTGCTTGTTGGAAAGATACATTGCCATGTGCAAAATGAAATGTCTGACAAGTTACTAAAATAAATGACAAGATCGCCTGAGATACACAGAGATCAGAGACATTGTGGAACATCGCACGTGAAGAAATATATGACCTGGGTCATTAGTTTGCAGATGACTGACACAGATACATAACTCCTGGTTGTGCTGCCACATTCAGACATTTTAACGTACCTGAGTTCTTTTACATAGAAAAATTTAGTTTTTTTTTTATGTGTGTGCACATACCAAATGTCAATAGATGTAACAGAGTTCTACAGCGTGTTAAAAAGAGCCAAACTTGTTATATGGAAGTGAGTCATGGACAATTAATAAATAAGTAAGATGATATCTTGTGTGGTTTTACAGAACAGTTTTAAGGCCACAATGAACAACTATAAAAGTGTGACGACATCAGTCGTGCAGTTTTATAACTCTCATTCACTCCGGCAGTATCTCTTCATATTTTTCACTCATCATCCTATTATTTGGCATATTTATTGCCCTTACATTCTTTTACTGTGACCACTATTTACGTTCCGCCAGGTGAACTGTGGTATTATCGTAACAATACCCGGTCATTATCACCGGTCAGCGGTAATACGTTTATCTCTTTGAGTCGCCGGCCACCTTTGATAGGAGACGATCCTCATTTAACACAATATGGTTTCTTACGAGGATGAATAGGAAGTCAATATTGTCTTTCTGAGCGAGCCGTCTGAGGTGTGCGAAAACACGGGCGATAATGAGATAATTGTTTCACGGGACCATCCCGGCGTAAGATTATTACTGATAACCTGTCTGGGGAAGACAATATTTGAAGGTTGAATCTGGCCATCAAAGAGTTCACAGATTTATTTGTGAGTTGGCGGAAATATTACGGCATATTAGAAAGAGGTCAGGCGTTTGGAATTTTAAATTTGATATTTTAAAACACGTGGGGAATATTTTAAATTAAACACCCCTACCAACATAGTGCAAAAGAGCTTACGATTGGATTGAAGTGAGAGCCGGAATACACAATGAATCTCATTGGGAAATTTGCCGGGAAGCACAATCTGGAACTTGAACTGAGGAATGAGAATATAAGATAGCAAACTCAGAGACACTGAGTCTGCATCGCATCGTCAAATGAGCAAACTCCCAGAAGCCAGTGAGACATCGGACTTAGAATTTCATAATTATAAGTGACAGATAGCGTATTTGGGCAACTATGGAATTTACAAGTAAACCCGCATATTTAAATATAAAGACTGTAAACTTAAGGGACCAGGACTTTAAATACCAAGACTGGAAATCTAAGGAATTGGATCACCCGTCATAAAAGAAACTTTCTCAGACCAAGTGTTTCGCAGATTCACCCGTCATAAGATGGATTCAAAATGTCCAGACCAAGTGATTCGAAAGCATATAACCTAAATTGCTTACGTCCATTCTAACCTGTGCGAGGAAATTGTATAACCCAAAACTTTTGGGGGTAAGTGTAAACCTTTATTTTACAAATGAGAATTTGACATGTTTTTCTTGCTTAGTGGTTATATATGAGGCTGGCAACCTCAACATATGAAAATAGGTTATTCATGAACCACTAAAGCAAGCGCTGGTGATTGTTTCTGGCTAGTCTTGCGAAAACCCGACAGTAGAGGTGACCCCAAACTCCGTCTGGAGCAGTGATGGGTGATGGTTACATCATATGTGCCTCATGTGTATCATATCATTTTGTGAGTTATATATAACTTGTTAATGTTAGTTCAGGCACAAATCATTATTCTCGCTGTCCAGACACATTTTCCCAGTTTAATACCCAGAAGAGTGCTGGTGATTTTTAATCATCTTCATTGAGCTACGCTGTGTACTCAAGAATTTAATTCTTCTGAGATATTAACATTGGTGGGTGGGCAGCGAGAGGATGCGCCTGTTAAGCTTCCAACTCAGTGTATTTAGCAGAGGCATTTGTTCTTTCTATTTTGTCTAAAAAGTTCGTGGTTACAAGCTATCAGACGGTTTGAAGTACTAACGTTCTACGCCAACTAAGCGTGAGAGAAGAGAATCAACCCTAACCACTTAAACTGAGCAAATTGTGTGGAGAAGGGCCCTCATCTTAAAAGAAGTGACGGAAACCACGGCGACAGGACTCACCTAGACCTAAGTTCTTGTAAAACCGGGCACCAGCAAAAGGGCTATTATACATCCCCTATCAAGTCTCGATGATGAGAAACTTTATGTCCATTTAAATTTCACCCATGATTCATATTTATTTTAACTGTTAAAGAGTAGTAGATTATTAAACTTGTTACCTCTTATTTTAACACCAAAACAATAATCGTTTATTCAGTTATATAAGTATGAAAGCAACCGTATGAGCATGATTCTTTAATAAATACATATATAGAGCCATTACTTATACGCGGAAATTAGCTGAATTAACTCAGCTGGGGGATTGAAGTGGCTAAATACCATTACTTAAATCCTTCGCAAAAGGCGACGGATCAGATATAAGTTAACAATAGTTCAGCCTAGTGCCCCTAGATCTATAGAGAGTTACGCCAACTATGTCAGAATCGAAAACGAGGCTGAACGACGTAGACGCCATTTTCGGCTGGACAATACCAGGGCTAGTGGCGAGAATAAGCATCGAGTAAGATTTTTTTTTTTAAATTAATGAAGAAAAATATCCCGTTCAACCTCTGATGGGTTATAATTAGGATATATATTGTTTTCAATTCCAAATAATATGAACAACTGCCGATATGAGAAAGTGGCATCACATTTGTCAAATCGTTGTAAATAGGGGCAATCACAATTATGCTAATACGTTAAATAAATGAACAAAAAAACAAAACAAAAAAAACCAAACAAAATCAAGAAGAAACTCTGAACAAGAATAATATTTAAATGGAGGGGTGTAAAGGCCTGGTGGTTCCAGTTATATAACTGACTTTAACAGATATTTAATTGACTTTCATCTGTTAAAAGTCATATGCATTGTAAGAACTGCATCAGACCTTCACATTCCCAGCCACTAATATTAACATTTGTTTGAGTTAAATATTGTTTGACTGTATTATGCAGTTCTCTAGGTCTGTCTATTCTTAACACTTCCTCTATATCTATAAGATTATATATATATATATATATATATATATATATATATATATATATATATATATATATATATATATATATATATATATATATATATATATATATATATATATATATATATATATATATATATATATATATATATATAATAAATATATATATATAATTATAAATTTATATATTATATATATATTTATATAATTTATATAATTTTAAATTATATAATATAAATTATACCTTTTTATAATTTTAATATATAAAAAATATAAAATTATATAATAAAAATTATCTAATATAATAAAGTTTTATATTTTTATTACTTTATTAATATTTATTAATTATAATAACATTATAATAATATAATAACAAAAATTATAATATATAAATTATATATATATATATATATATATATATATAATATATATATATATATATATATATATATATATATATATATATATATATATATATATATATATATATATATATCTTCTTCTTCTTCCATCCTTAGCCACCGACCGTCAAAGCAGTCAGTGGCCATTACGCCTAATGGCGTCTTAGGGCAACAGCAGATAGGTTTTCTTTGCCATTATTTCCCATCACGCCTAGTGGCGTCTTTAGGGCAATGGCAAATCAATCCATTTGCTGTTGTTTCCGTAATCGAAGTGACTGATATATATATATATATAAATATATAAATATATAAATATATATATATATATATATATATATATATATATATATATATATATATATATATATATATATATATATATATATATATATATATATATATATATATATATATATAAAAAATTATATAATATAATCATATAATAAAATTTTAATAAAATCACCGGTGCAAAATATGTAATTAGATTTTGTTAAAACTATCTGTACATTGTCTCATTTTTAACGAAAACAAAAACTGATGTGATCATCTGGATCTAGTAAAACTGTCAGTGTCTACAACAGTCATTCACCAGTTTCCACATTTCAAACTAGGTAAATAGTTCAATTCGAAGGGAGTATGTTTTGCTAAGTGTTGCAATTCTAACTGAATATTTGTTGCCAAATAGTGGAAATCTGACAGAATATAAAATTTAACGGAGTATGTGTTAAAAATTCACGCTACTGATTCTATTCAACAAACCGGTAAGTAAACTAGTTTTCTTCTTTTTTTTTTTGTTAGTTGTAATACAAAGAATAATACATATATGTGCTATTGTATTTGGATCTAATTTTATTTCAAATTATTAGTTAACCTAAACGAAAATGCAAATTGGGTCTGAAACTCGCGATTGGGTCCATTTTCCTGCAATACAGGTACAACCGAAAATGGCGGCCAAATTTCAGTTGGCGTAACTCTCTATAGATCTAGGGGCACTAGTTCAGCCCAATGCAACATTGTTCTTGACTTCTGAAAATATCTTGTGAATCCCCCTTAAGGTAGAAGCGTCATTACCCTTCTATCTACATCTCTGCCAAGAATAATCTTATGCGAAGGTAGACACCTTTGACGACCCATTTAGATACTCTTGAGGTTTGGCCCCTGTTGGACCACTACTGCAAAGCAGGGGAGGCAATCCGTTACAAAAAGTAATGAAGATGTACTGAAAGAAACCACAGAGCAAAGCAAGCTTGTAACTATTATTGGAAGGAAACAATTCATGACATGTGGGCACGTTGTGAGAAAAGGAAAACTTGAATATACGTTTACATCAAGAGAGATTGAAGGAAAAGGAAACCTTACTTACTTACTTAGTCTTTCGTCTTCTACCTTGGGGTGTAGTGGTTTTCCAGAGAGAGCGCCATACTATCATATCGTCTGTCTTCCTTTTTGCCTGGTTCCAGTTCTCCGTCCTTCAAGGATTGTCTATTGTTGTTCTACCAGCAAACTCTCGGTCGTCCTACATCCCTGGCTCTTAGTTTTCCATATTTTTCGTGGTTTCCGATCATCTCCCATTCTTCCGTAACTGGGACTGTTCCTTTCGTATCTACAGGGGTTGGGTCTCGAAAGAATGACGTATCGTCTGGTTACGAACCATGTCCCTTCTTGTTTTCTTGACCACTCTCCACAGATTCCTCATTTCTGAGGTTTGCAGCTGGCTTTTGTGGGTTGAAGTCTTAGGAAAATAAAACGGATCACTACAAAAAGAGAACAGACAGAGCCGGACTGGCAGTGGTCTGGGCCCCCAGGCAGTAAGGATTAGTGGCCCCCCAAAACATCCATCAGATATAGATTAATTTAGATGGAGGATAGGAATGCATTTTACCAACAATTGCAATAAGAAATGGAATGTACACCAAGGTATGATCTTATCACAGTAATTGGAGATCTCAATGCTAAGGTTGGAACACATAATACAAGTACATAAAACGAAAGAGTAATGGGAGATAAGGCAGCGGAAAAGCAAATGAAAATGATGATAAATTTATAGGCATATGTGACATTAACAACCTTGTCATTGGTAGAACACCTTTTCCTCACAAGGAAATCCACAAGTTAAAGTGGAAGTCACCAAATAGTCGTGACATTAACAACCTTGTCATTGGTAGAACACCTTTTCCTCACAAGGAAATCCACAAATTAACGTGGAAGTCACCAAATAGTCGTGACATTAACAATCTTGTCATTGGTAGAACACCTTTTCCTCACAAGGAAATCCACAAATTAACGTGGAAGTCACCAAATAGTCGTGACATTAACAATCTTGTCATTGGTAGAACACCTTTTCCTCACAAGGAAATCCCTAAATTAACGTGGAAGTCACCAAATAGTCGTGACATTATCCAGATACATTACATAATGATCAACAGCAGATAAAGACACTCTATGTAAAATGAAGATCAGGGCTACTGGGTCAACAATAACAAAACAGAACAAAGCTGTATGGAGCTAAAGAGGAACTCCAGACAACGGTCGAGTTCATCATGAGAACTCGTCTGACGGTGGAAACATCAGACAATGGTCGAGTTCATCATGAGAACTCGTCTGACGGTGTAAATATATGTGACAGGGAATGCGTCATTTTAGGAACTTTCATTTATAACAAATACAGACCATAGCTTGGTTGATAGAAGTTAGCTAAAATTTAATCATAAAATTATAATAGGAACGGACCATAAAAAAGGAATAGCGGAGATTACTTTTTATCCAATCGTGAGATAAATAGAAAGGAAGCAACGCTGACCTAGATTTGAGTTAAACCGAAGCCGGCCTTTTTACCCAGCCAAGTCAGTTGCAGATCAGTCTTGATAGTGTCCGGACTTATTGTCCTTAGGCTGCTAAACTTTCGAGGATTTTTCGATTAAATTGAATGATGTGTTCATTTAACAGTTGCATTATCCTAGTATATTATATGTGCGATATTCCATACAAGGAGAACTGTAAGTAGAGTGATAAAATTTTCTATTATATTTCCATATCGAGGAAAGATAGCCCTTGATCATGTAGAAAGGAATTTATGGCTGCAGGTTGCACCTTGAGTAAAATGCAGAGATGTGAATTTGCCCTGTATAAGTACCAACGATAAATTGCAGAACATGAGCATATAACATAAACCATTGAGAACAATGAATTAATATGTCCGAAGTAGAACTGCTTATATGTATTTGGATCAACGCAAACTGGTATTTGGAAAGTGGACAGGAGTTGAATAAGCCTGATTCATACAATGTCGATTCCCCATGCTATATAATTGAGAGCAACTTGCATTTGTATTATGAATGAAAAATACATGTTTGTAACTTCACGCCATCATGTACATATGTTATGATCATTAAACAAAACGTTGACACTAAAGAGAGGTCGTCAAATGATTGCTAGGCCTTAACCATGAATGGAAGGAGGGAATGTCTGTTGAGAAACTTATAAATTCTTACTAACTGCTCACAAACTACAACACCTTAGAGGATAGTCCCCGAACCTGGTTAAATTCCTGTAAGACTGTAAGAGAGCAATATCCAACTCTAGCAGGCTAGCAAGTATCTACATCTAATACTCTCGACATAAACAGCAACCCCCATCTGCCCCACCCGGCCACACACAAGACAACGGTCGAGTTCATCATGACAACTCGTCTGACGGTGTAAACATCAGAATACGGTCGAGTTCATCATGAGAACTCGTCTGACGGTATAAACATCAGACAACGGTCGAGTTCATCATGAGAACTCGTCTGACGGTGTAAACATCAGACAATGGTCGAGTTCATCATGAGAACTTGTCTGACGGTGTAAACATCAGACAACGGTCGAGTTCATCATGAGAACTCGTCTGACGGTGTAAACATCAGACAACGGTCGAGTTCATCATGAGAACTCGTCTGACGGTGTAAACATCAGACAATGGTCGAGTTCATCATGAGAACTCGTCTGACGGTGTAAACATCAGGCAACGGTCGAGTTCATCATGAGAACTCGTCTGACGGTGTAAACATCAGACAATGGTCGAGTTCATCATGAGAACTCGTCTGACGGTGTAAACATCAGACAACGGTCGAGTTCATCATGAGAACTCGTCTGACGGTGTAAACATCAGACAACGGTCGAGTTCATCATGAGAACTCGTCTGACGGTGTAAACATCAGACAACGGTCGAGTTCATTATGAGAACTCGTCTGACGGTGTAAACATCAGACAACGGTCGAGTTCATCATGAGAACTCGTCTGACGGTGTAAACATCAGACAACGGTCGAGTTCATCATGAGAACTCGTCTGACGGTGTAAACATCAGACAACGGTCGAGTTCATCATGAGAACTCGTCTGACGGTGTAAACATCAGACAACGGTCGAGTTCATCATGAGAACTCGTCTTACGGTGTAAATATCAAAGATGCAATCACAAGAAGCAGAAGAAAAAATCAGCGAATTGAAGGATCCCCTCACGAGATAAGCATTTGTATCTGATATGAAAAAAAGAAAAAGAAAAACTGTATAAAATTGCCAAGAGTCAGGAAGAGACAGCAGATCAAGATGTTGACCAGAAATTCAGTTCAATTTCCACAGTAAATAATAAAATCAGCAAAACTTGCTTGAGAGTAGAGGAAAGAAGATACAAGATTGGATAACACCAGAAACATTGAAACCCATTGGGGCGAGAAAGAAATAAAGAGAAAAAAGATAGAAGCCAAGTTCCCTAGGCTGAAAGAAATATATAGTGAACAGTACAGTCAGCTGAGCAAGGAGGTAACACGTCAAACCCAAGCTGACAAAAGGAAATTCCTAGATAATCTTGCAAGCCATGCAGAAGAAGCAGTACTGAGGAATAAAGAAAGCACGGTGTATCAAGTAACACAAGCGATAAGTAGAAGACGGAGCGCAAACAAAATGACATTAGTGAGAGACAAAAGTGAAAATCTTTTCACCACAGAACAGGGACAAGAAGCAGGCTGGGCAGAACACTTCAGAGACACAATAAATAAAGAACCCCAGAGTCACAATTGAACATTCAGGAAGCTGAAAATGATCTAGATATAAATACAGATATTCCATGTATGGAAGAAACCATCACAGCTATCAAAGGGTTGAAGAACGGAAAAGCTCCAGGCCGTGACAACCTAAATACAGAGCTACTTAAAACAGATCATGTATTAGCGGCAGAGCTATTAAAACCACTATTTGCACAAATCTGGCAAACAGAGACAACACCAGTGGAGTGGAACAGTCACATGGAGATTATTGATCAATAAATTTTCTATATTCTTTCTTTTCTACCCGTGTCCTCTACTTTATTATCGCTCTTTTATCCCTTTTCCTGTTTTTTTTCGCATTCGTTCGTTTGCGAATATATATTATTTTCCCGTTCTAACGTTTACCTGTTTCTTTCTCTTAATGAGAACGCATCGCGTTGCATCAGATTTCAGTAGATGCAGCAGACGATATACTGTGAATATACGCTTTCGCCAGACATGATGGCAGACATATCGTCTACATTTTCACCTGTCACAGCGTTTCTTCAGGCTAGTCTCTAGGCGTGAAGTGTGATATGACACTCATGCAGCGCTCTGGAATGAGACATATAGTCTGGTTTTTCCATGACACTCACGCTCTACGGTTAAGTTTCTCAGCGTAAGGTGTGAAGACGCACGTTTGGCAGGTTATGGCAGTCTCTTGGTTTAACGTAAGTGATAAGAGGAGAAGGGGAGACTATTTCGGATTACGAAATAGCGTACATCCTTTGTATGGGTTGTAAGATATTAACGAGAGTTTTAAAAACTTTATTTCATTCAGTCCTCAAGATTCGCAGTAGACAGGTCGCTCGTGTAAAGAATAAGCTGTATAGCGAAGTTTCTCAGTTTGTTTCGACAATTTGCCGAGCTTCTAGACTTCAAATATATATATCAGCGTAAAATTCTAAGTTGTGCGATCGCCTGTAGTTCTGTGTTGAGGTAATATAATATATCTAGTATTTTGCGAGTGATTAAGTGTTAAATCGTCTATTTTATTTCCCTAGTTTCTTTTGTGCAGAGTGATTAATTTATAAGTCTGTTATATTCTCTAGCTGACGTGTTTCAGTGGGAAAAGCAGAATAAATTATAATTTCTAGCTTAAAAATCATGTAGCTATAATGAATTTAATTTAACTGCTAAATAATCAGACGAGAATAATTATTTCTAAACTAAACTTATAACTGCACAGATTCATCATTGAGTATTGACGAAATACCCAGGTATTTCTAATTCATGATGATTGATTTTATGAATATAACTTACTTCACGGGAAGGTTTTAAACGATAAGTCAAGCCTCCGCTTGCAGTTCATAATGTAAGTTATAAACCGAGTACATAGTATGTATTAGTATTTTTTGTATAAATATTGCATATTGTCGTTTTTCTTTATTCAGTGAATACTGGGGTGACCCAACTTTGCCAGCGTTGTAGTACAGAGAAATATCTGTGAAGAACTAAACCATTTTCCTTAAAGACTTGGTGTATAATCTTTACAAGAACTTTAAGATTTTAATGAAATAACGGGCCCATCGAGCCTGATTTAACTCTTCCAGAGAAAAACCTCGAGTACATTTTCAGCCTTTGTGGCAAGTAAGATATTACAATCTATAACTTTTCCGACGGAGTTTTGACTAGTGGTGTGGTGACCTAATAAAGTCCTAACCTGAAATAAGACACCGACCTGACATTCCTCATTTCTAGAAACCTAAGCTATTGACACTGTGCTCGTTGTTTATGTTCGTGCCTGGACAATTTCAATGTGACTTAAACAGTCATCCGAAAAATAAGAACACCCAAGGAATCGTTCCCTGAAGCAGAGAATTCAACCCGTCTTTTTGGAACTGGGGATTTCTTGGTCAAGACTGCCATTGACGATTCTGTATGTGAATGTCCTAAAAATATGTTTCCAGATGCTGATACCAAAGCTGTAAGTATGCAAGAGAGCATGTGGCCACGGCTGAATGAATAGAGTGAATGCAGGTCTGAGTGTTTCTTTATTGTTGTATTTTGGCACCCATTTTGCTGTCTTAATTTTCTTTATGCAGGTTTGTGCTAACAATATTTTCCCTTAGAATAGATAAGAGTATCAAGTCTGTCCATACCTTAAAGGGGGGAAATCTTAGACTCAATCATATGTATCTGTGACTCTTTGGGGCTATCACTTTCTTCTAACGGGACTGTGAGCTATACATCGAGGGGAAGGATCATACCACCGGGTCTATCATTCTTGTAGCATTCCTTGATTTTTGTATGATTTTTTGTATATGCTTTTGATGTAATTTTATATGTTGTGAGAGAAGTTTGTTATGATAATTAAACTACTCATAATTATTCCAGCGTGTCGGTCAGTTCGTTCCAAAATAGCTGTATAATCATTGTTATAGTTTTCCCACGTCTGTGTGTCTAACTGTCGTCACTTGTATGTGCGTGCACGTGAGTGGATAGAGATATATTAATATATATATATATATATATATATATATATATATATATATATATATATATATATATATATATATATATATATATGTGTGTGTGTTTAGACTGTCTGACTCCTCTAAATCTGTCGTAAAAGATAGGCAGAGAGAGAGAAGATTTCTCGATCTCAGAGACAGCCTCTATCACATTCTACCATTTCACTCGTGGAAATCTATTTTTCTATTACTATCTCTCACTGTGACTTTCACTTATTCAAATCTATTCAGAAGGGACCAACCCACGTCTTAATTCTCCTATCAAAAATCTACGACAGGAACAAAGGAATATTTGTTAAATTGCCAAAGGAAGGTGACCTCAGTGACTGCAGCAACTGGAGAGGAATTACTCTCCTATCAGTTCCCAGCAAAATATTGGGCAGAATAATTATTCACAGAATTTCAAGAGCACTAGACCATAAACTGAGGAAGAAACAAGCAGGATTCAGAAGAAACAGACAATATGCAGATCATATATTCGCCCCAGGAACATAATACAGCAGTGTTCAGAATGGCACAGGCAGCTGTATATACATTTTGTTTACTTTGCTTTTTGCTGTCATAGACTGGATTATGCGCCAGACAACAGCGGATGCCCCTGGAGGAATAAGATGGACACCATTATCTACAATGGAGGATCTAGAATACGCAAATGACTTTGCACTGTTCGCACACTCACATCCAAGTAAAAACAGACAAGACTGAATAACCATAGCCAACAGGTGGGACTAAACATTATCTCAAGAAGACAGAAGTCATGACATTAAATGTAAGAAATCCTGCACATCGAAAAATAAGGGAACCAAGAGCTGGAAAATACAAACACATTTACATACTTAGGAAGCATATTAACACCAGATGGTGGAACAAGCAAAGATATCAGTAGCCGAATGAATAAAGCCAGAAAGCATGGTTCCATGCAACCGTGCGGGTGTTGATTGGAACAGGGCTTGATACTACACTGTGGTCAAAACCAAGAGTGTTAATGGTACTTCTGTAACGAGCAACACGTAACTGAGGAAGGCAGTCATTAAAAATATCAAAATCCAAGTGAGGAAAAAATTACAGTATTTGACAACTAGAAGTCAGTGTAAATATTCTCCTTGTTTTTCTAACGTTCTGAGACTTCAGCTTGCATGTATGTTGAAGGAAATAGTGGCCAGCCGAATAATGTATTTATCAATGTGCTTTGACATTTTTTGAAACAAGTATTCTGAATACCACGAGATTTTGACTAGGAATATATTCATCTTTTCTCGCTTTTATTAAGAATTGTGTAAACAGGCCCCAGCGTGTCTGTAATTATTACATATCGTCATCTGTTTGTCTTTTCTGTAAATAAAACTTTATACTTCTATCTGTTTTTCACGTATTTAAGACACGATGTCAACTGATCAGACTGATCTGTCTTCTCTGTTTAACAGACGTAGCATGATCTGTCTGTTTTACTGTCTGCTTTCTATATAACTCAGATATCTACATCTTCATCTTCACTGTTTTCCTCTCTGATAGTAAAAGTTGTATTACTTTTAGAATTCAGAGTTACGTTTTGGGCTATTTCATCTTCACCATCATTATCTTCAGCTTCGCTGTTATGGTCAAGAATATCTGAAATGTCACTTTCTGTCATCCTTAGTCCAGTATTTTCATCATCGCTATCATTACTAAGATCATCCTCTCCAACCCGAATAGGTTTCTGAAGGATACTGTCTGAAGTTAACTCCGCATGACTAGCGGGTTTTTCATACACAAGGTTAGTTGCAGTCTCTGGAGGAATATCAGGCAAATCATAATCAGAGTGAGAGAACCCTTGTTCCGGAATGGCCTTTCTTTGGAAATTGGAAATGTCCTCTGCAATGAAACTTGAAGAACCACTAGCACCATCGCTATTGAAGGCAGATTTGACTGAGCTACCTACGTTTTTTATTTTACTGTTCACAAGATTTACCAATCCTATCGACTCAAATGAAGTGTTTAAAAGACTTAGTTCAGCTTGTTCGTGGTCAGAAGATCTTCTTGAACCGCCGTCACTTGATTTTCTTGATGAATTAATCTGACTATGTTGATAATCATCACTGACTGTAGACGATCTGGAACTTCTGTTGGAAATATTTGAATTGGAACTGCTGGATTTACTTGACTGGCGAGAATAACTGAGCCGAGAATCCTTCTCTGAGATTGCAGAATCTTCATTATGTGTTTGTGATCGACCACCTTTTGCAGGGGGTTTAGTGTTTGAAGCATTTTGTACGTGAAATGTCACATCTTCGACAAGATGATTAATATCCATTGGTTCATCCTTGCAACCAGCTGACCGTTTCTCTCTGTCTACGCTTCTGTGACCATAGCTTTCTGATGGCGTGCTCCTCCCATTTTGATCCGTTACTAGCTTGTAAGAATTCTCGGAGACGCTTCTCTCTGTAACTTCCTCTGATATAATGTTTTCATCTGTTTGAATCGAAGGAGATGAAGATGCTTCGGATAGTTCGTCCGATTTTGTGGACGATGAAATTTGTAAAGCGGACAAATATTTAGCATGTTCTTTAAGAACAGTGTCGTCATGTAATGACATTTTGCGTGCCGATTTGGTTGGGTCTATGCTTAAGCGTCTTACTTGGAATTCCGGTACAGGGCGTTCAACGCTTACTGACTTTGACCTGGCCTTGACCTCGGCCCATACTTCCTCAAATGTTGGCTGTTGAAAAAGTATCAATGACGTCTTTAAATAACTGCTTCCTTCTTTGTCTTCCATATTTTCATCTGGTCTGAAGCTGGAGTTAAGGTCTGTTGACTCGGCCTTGAACTTTGAAGAAGTGTTATCTTTACTGTCCACGGTTAGAGCATCTTCCTCATCATTTCGTGTAACTGTGCCTGTACATTGACCTTCTGTTTTGTCATCTTGCGCAGATACCGATATGTTAGCTTCTGAGTCGGCACGCTTCTTTTTCTTGATCCCGCGACCTTTCTTTGATCCAGATTTAAGATTTCTTAAAACGGCTGACAACTCTTGTCCAATGGATGCTTTCCTTTTCTCTTTGCTTGTTTCCTGTCCTGATGTAGCTTTTACAGGACGCACTTTTTTGTCCGACGATTTTTCTGAGGACTGGTTAATTATTTCTGGATTGGTCACGAGTTCATTGGAAGTTTTCTTGAACAGCCAACCTTTTGTTTCCATGAACTTGCTTTCCTGCTCTTCTTCGTCATCACATTCGTCTCTTGAAAAGCCCAAATTGTCGAAGACGACACTAATTTTGACAGGTTGATATGCTTCAGACGATACGTTCGATGAGTTTCTATCTGAGAAGTACACGTGCGCATCATCTCTAACAAGAGCTGGTGAATCTGAGGGGCGGACATATTGCGGGTTACTGAACTTGGAAAATTCTCGTCCTATGATCATTCGGACCGGATACTTCTTTCTGTAACATACATACACGCCCACTAGAATTAGGATGAGAAAAACTAGTGGAATAACTATGCCAACTGTAAATTTCCAGACGTCACTAGAATCTTCGTTCCTATCTGAAACGGTGTCGTTTTCAGATAAGATGGAGACTAATGAAGTTGTGTTATTATAGATATGTTGTCTGGTCAGTTCTGTTTGTTCATCGGTGGAATATTCTGTGAACTGCTCTGCAGGGTGACTGACAGATTGCTCTGTGGTTTGGTTGATAGACTGATGTGTGGTTTGGTTGACAGATCGCTCTGTGGTTTGATTGATAGACTGCTGCCTGGTTTGGTTGACAGATTGCTGCGTGGTTTGGTTGACAGATTGCTCTGTGGTCTGGTCGATAGTTTGCTCAGTGGTCTGGTTGATAGTTAGTTTTGTGGCTTGGTTGATAGGTTGATCTGTGGTCTGGCTGATAGACTGCTGCGTGGTCTGGTTGATAGTTTGATGTCTGGCCTCACTGACAGAACGCTCTGTGTTTTCATTTGTGAATGTCATCCCCTGGCTTGTTACAATCTGCGAGAAACAAGAAATGAACCAATTGTGACTAAGAACTTTGTGGAATCTTATAGATATTGTGAACATTGTTTTAATTAGCGGCGCAGAGCATCTTGGTATATAATGTTACTGGTAAGATAAAACATCAGCATTCAGATACATCAGTGGAATAAGAAACGAGAACAATACACTGGAGATGGATATGACACACACTAAAGAAACCTGTTGACAGTATTACCAGGCAGTCCTTGTTCTGGAATCCCGTGGTAAAAGTGGAAGAGGTAGACCAATTTGGCATACATTTATTGAAAGCCTATGCTAATTGAGGAAGTGAAAAGTAAGTACAGAATGATTTTAGGAACATTAATGGGCTTAATTTTTTTTGTTTTCGTTTTATGTTCGCTATGTTTCCCCGCTGCGCGTATCATTCAACCGTTACCCACGTACATGGATCTGTCGGTTACATCAGAACGTCTTTTCTATGCAGTGTGGTTGGTATATTTTCTGATTTTGGGCGCTGAATGAGTGCCCGAATGGCAGAACGGCTAGGGCGTTGGCCTATGTCGGTAAAGGTACTGGGTTCGAAATACAGTGGGGTCATGTTCCAGTCTATCCAGATGTAAATGGGTATCTAACTCTTCTCTTGAGTCAGGGAAGGCAAAGACATCGAGGAAGGGAACTGATCACCCTATCGCTCGAAGCTGGCCCTAGTATAGTGAAGTCTCTAACACTTCATTCCGCCACGGCAGTATCTGCTATGGGAACTACCTTCACCTTTATACTGAATATATTATTTCTTCAAGATGGTGTTATTTCGCCTTGGTTGGTGTTATTGTTGGTGTTATTGTTAAGGTTACATTCACAAATACATTCTAAGTACAGTAAGATCTCTGGTTACGACGATCTCGACTTATGGTAACTCGCGACTACGAACAAACTATAAGACCTATTAATTTCTAATTTCAATTAAATTTCAATTAATTTTCAATTTCTCTAGCCCGTTCATTCCTTTAGGAAAAGATATGGCCTCAATTTGTAAATCGTTTCACTGGTTTCAGTGGTTTGACTGGTTTCAGTGGTTTGACTGGTTTCAGTGGTTTGACTGGTTTCAGTGGTTTGACTGGTTTCAGTGGGAACATAATCGAAGCAAGGAAGAATGTGAGAGCCGCAGTAGCGCAGTGGTTAGGGCACTGGCTTGCCATCTCGGCGGTTTATGGTTCGATCCCCAGTTGAGGTGGGATTATTTAAACCGCAAACGGCTCTGGGGGTCGGCCTAGCCTCACGAATTGGGTACCAGAGCAACTCTGGGAAGGTTAAGGCGGCCCGCGTGATGCTGACCACATCACCTCTAGTGTGCCGATGGTCAAGAAAATATGGGCCTAACACCATATTCCCAATATGCCTCAGCGGGAGTGTAACGGGATCCAAGGAAGAATGTGGTGAACCTGGGGACGCAGTTTAAACTATAAAATAATGACTATGACGTCACGGCCTTGTTAAAATTGCAAGCAAAGGAAACTCAGATGTCCAGACCTGATGGAAATGCAAGCCCAGATTTTTAGAACAGGACGACACTCAAAGTGATATCGAAACATCAGAACTATGACCGTTGAAAGTTAAAAAAATTTAGCTGATGCCTTTTTCGGCTAGCTGAAGCTGGGATGGCATCATTAGAAGATGAGGTCATAGTGCAGAGAGATTTACCAATGTATATAAAGGTGAGACTGAAGCTGGATGGAATGAAGCACAGCGGGTCGTGTTCTTCGTTGTCATCCTTGTAAGTCGTCAACGTCGTTTGAGTTAGGATTAAGGTTAGGGTTAAGGGTTAGGGTTTAGGATATTTAAATCTAACTCTAACCCTTTCCCCTTTCTACTGCGTCTCTGAATTCTTTTTAAGGGCCGAATCGAGCAGACGGCCTACTGTTTTTCATTTCAACCACCGAAGCTTTCTGGTTCTATAAAGAGATTAATAAGTAAAAAAACAAACCGATAGTGCCTGGTCAGATCTCATGGCACAAATTCCTCCAGAGCTACCAAACCACCACTAGGCACTTCTCTAGCCTTATGATGAGTCACTATCGTTTACCAAAGCTACCGATGTTTACGCATAAGGTAGAGAGATACGGTGATCTTAACAATTTTGTTGTTGTTGTTAGGTTGAAATATTTATGCTTTACAATTCGCTATATCGTATTGCATTGTCATTATTAATAAGTTTCGGTAAAAAAAATGGAACAAAACATTATTTTTGTCAATGCTTAAGCAACGGATACACGTTTACTGGACGTACAAATTCCGGTTACGAACGCTCATGAGAATGTAACTCGTTCGTAACCTAACCGTACAGGAAAATCGGCGAATAAAACAATATCTTTGGCGCAAAATTTCACTTTGTAATTCTGGAAACTTGTGTACCAGAAAACATCGTTTATGCTCAATACGCGTGTTTCATTACACAGGGAAAGGGTAGAGATGAGAATAAATGAAGGAAACGATAACAAGATGGCTCTTGAAGAAACACCTATGCAAGATGTTGAATCATACATATATTTTTAGCAGCAATAGAGACCGAGTTGGAGAGACAGATAGTGTTGTCAAAATATGAACACACAAGGTAAGACGTGCCTTCACTGCACTTGGGAAATATAGGGTGACCGAGAAGTCTCTCCGCAGTGGGTTCAGTGCTTTAATAATATGAATGTAATATGTTATGATACAGTTAACAGTATTATTTTAATTGACGTTAATTGCATTTACTTTACAGCAAGTCCCTCCGCAGTGGTTGTACGGTCGTAGTTCTCCGTATCCGCTCACGCACATCATAATGCATGCGCAGTATTTCTCACGGGTGGAGGACATTAGCACTGTAGTGCCTGAACCCACTGCTGAGGGACTTCTCAATCACTCTGTATATAGAAATCAGATAAATCAAATCCAACGCTTAGTTGAATTCGTGACGTCTTCATTAAGTGAAGTACGTTGCACTATTTCGTTAAACCTGTAGTCCAGTGTATTTGATTTCAACAGGCATTTCTGTCAGGTCGCCTTTCTTAGCCTTTGACTATCCCCAGCCTACCTGCAAGGCAGCAGATGAATTCAAATAAGAGTTATCCTTCTCCTAGATGAACTGCCATCTAAGGCTTACGAGCTTTATCTACCTGGAATTTAACCCATGCCTGGTGTTTAAGTTGGTGCTGGCCAGAGCATGGTTCACTCACCGGTAGGTATTGCGCCTGTCCCAAACTATTCCTGACCCGGTTATACCGCCAGGCACTCGGTCGCCCCCCTTAGCAAGCTCTGTGAGAACGGGGTCACCTGTTATGAGTAAAGTTCATAACATGTATGTCCTTGTATGTCGATATCAATACAATTCGACATGTGGTTGATTTGTTTATGAGACCGTTGCCCTGGTTTCAGGAAGTCACTTCATTCCTTTTGGTGACCGAAGTTGCAGACGCCAGTTTTGCAGTCTGCTAACAAAAGCGTCCCTTGGTTTTGGGATTCGCAATGTGTCTATTCAAGGCGTTGGACGTATGTGTTTTATGCTCCTGAGTGTTCGAAGATTTACTGGTCATATTCCTTGGTATGTCGGCGTCTGTGGCCTAATGTATATGAACGCAGTTTAATAATCCAGATATACCAGGTTCGAAACCTGCTGCAGGCGGTTTGGTAGCAGATCGCTTTGTGTGGATTTTTAACAATGGTATAAGCGCCGTACCGTTCTGAAAGCAATGGCAAACTACTGAATGAAAATATTGCCTAAAAAAATCAAAAACAGCCAATAAAAGCTGGAGTTGATTGCCACGTCCTGTAAAGGATAAGCAACTAACTTATTCCTTGGTATTCCATCTCTGGATCCTCCATACACCTCCGTGCGAGGATACCAGCATTTATGCAAGAGGAATGATGTCTGACCTGATGAACGTGAGTTGAATTATTATAATAAAAACTGTGTGAAAATGTCTTCGACATCGTTCCAGTTATAAGACTGTACAGCGACACTAGAGACTGTCTAGTTGATGCCATACCTTTATGTGCATATTATCAAGAGATATTTGGAGCTTCAAAATGTGTAATAAATTGTTATGTGAATCGTCCAACCTGGCCTTTGGAGTGTCTTTCATGTTTTGAAGTATACGGCCTTTTGGGCGGGGATTGAATGGATATACCCTAATTGTGCTTGGTTTGGAATCTGTGTATTCTTCCTCGTGAATTAATCTAAATAAATATATGAAGGACTTCTAGCCTCAACTAAGAATATAAGGCCCCCAAGAAAGCGCCGGTATCATCACCACGTGAAGGTGTTACTATGGACACGTTTGTGCAGGAGAGGCCATATACTAGAAGCTTACTGTCCGAGCAAAACAGTAACTTCCGAGGCGATAACTGCACCCTGAATGTGAGAGCTGTGTGTTTCCATCAACATCCATTAATGTAGACGGGAGATCAGGGCCCGAACCCTACATAGATTCCGAAGGTGCTTCAAAGGTAGCCCAACATATGAGGAAGAGAGAAAGGGCATATGACCATCACCAGTACCATTCCTGGAAAAACTCCACGAACGTATCAACAACTTCAGACTTGACCACTGCTTTCTTTGAACATATTCAAGTTGACGTCTGAGAGTGAACGAAGAAGAAAGAATCCAACGCTAAAATGAATCTTCAAACTCAGATGTCAAATCAGCCCTACTGTATGGCTGTGAAACATGGAGAGCAACAAAAACACAACGAAATAAACAGACTCTCATAAACGGGTGATCGTGTACAACAGAAGGCCTAAAGTGGTACGACAAGATCACCAATGTAGAATTGACAACAAGAACCAGACAATTACCAGTCAATAAAACGATAAGAAGACGCTAGTCATAGACTAGACTGGACACACGTAGGGGAAACCTGTTGGTAGCATTACCATGTAATCTTTGCAGAATAGTAGAGGTAGACAAAAGTACTCACGGAGAAAAAAACTGGACCGGCATGACAGTGGTGAGGAAGACACGGACAGACCTTGAATAGATGGCACATGACGACAGGACTTGGTATGTGTTTATTGAAGATCTGTGTTCCTTGGTGAGCTAAAGGTTATTGATTGTCTGTTTCATTGTTTGATTATATGTGTTGCTCTTTCTATTTTTAACATAGCTTAAGACGTGTTATTTATACTTGTGATGATTAAAATGGTGGCTATGATAACGCAGGTCATTTTGTTGTTTCTGATGTTGTTGACACTGCGTAGCGTTGTCCAATTTCTAAAGTTAATTATCTTGATGGGTGGTTTACCCTTTTGTTTCGTGGACGTCTCTGAATGGAGGAAAAGAAAATAGAGCTGCAGCTATCACGCATGTCATTAAAAAAAAGCTTTCACTCGTTTTGGTGAGGTGCGCCCTGCTAAACCTAAAAACAAGGTCCATCATTATATTAGGACGCATGTCCACAAACTGTATAAGAAGACTTTGTGAGAAGTATATATATATATATAAAACAAGGAGAATATGTACACTGACTTCTAGTTGTCAAAGAATGTAATTGTTTCCTCACTTGGATTTTGATATTTTTAATGACTGCCTTCCTCAGTTACGTGTCGCTCGTTACAGAAGTACCATTAACACTCTGGTTTTGACCACAGTGTAGCATCAAGCCTTGTATATATATATATATATATATAATATATATATATATATATATATATATATATATATATATATATATATATATATATATATATATATATATATATATATATATATATATATATATATATATATATATATATACTAAAGACTTTTTTCCATGCCCCGATGTCAAACTGTCCAGTATCTGCTGCCCTTGCCGTTCTCTGTGTCTTTTTTCTTCATTCTTTCCTTGTGTGACATTATACTCCAGCTTTCTTCTGTTTGTAATATTTCCATTGAAAGTGAATTGCTTCATTCTAATATGAGTATGATATTTTCTTTGCTTGTTGGATTTTTCCAAAACATCCTGATTACTCTTTTTAGCTGTCCGCGGTATCTTTAACTTTCGTCTGTAAAATCACATATCTGTGGCCTCCAATGATTTTCTTACTTGTCTAATTGACCATAACTCACTTGCATATGTCATGATTGGCTCTTTATAACACTGAAGATTTCTCGTTCTTACCTCCATGAACAAAGAAGCGTTACATAAAATACTTATCTTGCCTTTTCAGTCATGGGTGGAAAATTTAGTATACTTCAGTTTAACTACTACTAATCTTACTCATAACAGAATAGTTTCAGAATCACTGAATGTAAACAGTTTACATGTCGATTAATAATGACCAATATGAGAAAGTTTATAACCTGTCGAGAACATGGACAATGAACTAGTTGTTCAAATAAAGAATATGATACCCTTTATCTGTGGATGATAATACAAGAATGAGCTAGTCTCATGAAAAAATATGAATAATACAAACAAAGAAGTCATAAAACAGCTAGAAATGGAAAGAGAAACAACGAATGAAATCAGTCAGACATAGTCAATATTTTGCTCATATAAAGACATAGTCAATATTTTGCTCATAAAAAGACATACTATTTGCTGAAAAAAACATAATAGAAGGTTTGCTGGCAAACCTGCAAGAAGAGGACAGCGCTATAATTGGGAAGATACCATCCCGAGATAGGACATGAAAGGGTCTATTATAGTGAACCATCAAGACAAAAGTCAGAAGACGTAGGAAATCCATTGCAACCTTTGATGTGAAGATGGCAGTTTATCAGCCCAGACAACATGCCCAACAAACAGCTCTTTTCTTTAGCCCAACCCTACACATTTTTTTGAGACTTACTTGCGTGTCTGTCGTCAATGGTAGCGCTGTTGAGGTATCTGATGATGCATATGCTGAAACCGTTTGTTGCGGTGGCTCAGATGATGATTTTATTGAAACTTCTGCTTCTTGTGATGAATGTGTGGCTGGAAATGTCGTTGAACCAGAGAATAATGTGTGAAGCTGCCCTGTCGATGTGAAGTTTGTGACGTCATTTTGGTCTGGAATGATGCAAGAAGGCGGCGTGTCAGACCAGCGTGGAACACCCCTGTAATCAGGGCCACAATGCACTGTGTCCGTACCACTAATAACAAACGGTTCATTACACGTATAATAAACGGTTACATTAGATCTCAGTGTATCATGATACGTGTCAGGGGTATATTCATTTCTCATGGTATTATTAGTTCTCACTGGATCCTGAGACCTTAATCTGTTATTAGCTCCCAGTGTATTATTAGCACTTAATGTATCATTCGATGTAAGTACTAACGTGGTATCAGAAATATTGGACATAACAATAGTGTTCATTGTAGCATTCATTGTCGCGTGCGTTACAGGCGGCGGGTGCTCACATGTGGAACTGCACCAGGTAGCACCGGGAATCCACGACAACACACCACCAACCACAGAACAAATAGCAAACTCAGATTCATCGTCAAGAACATAACCCTCAAAACATTGCAAATACGCCATAGATCCAAATGTTCTGTTGTTGACAACAACAACGCCATTTTCTGTTGCCTCCATTGTGGACATATCACAAGCCGGGACAGAATCGTTAATAACGGCAACATAAGCAATTAACCAATGAAAATCATCCAAATTTGTAATTTCTGACGTCAAATGGTCAGAATTAAAGTTAATGACCAACCAGCCCGTGTTGCCAGTTACAATTTTCAACGTGCTGACCTCTTCACCTTTCCACTCATATACGGGAAGTGAACCTTCGCTAGGGTCGTGGTCATACAAGGAAACTGTTAACAGACTGCTAACATTAAACTCCGTACGTGTACGACTAAATAGCAGATGAAGAAATGTTGCGTTATCGACGTGAATTGTGCAGACATGTGAACCACTACTGTAAAGCTCTGTGATTAAAATATCTATGTTTCCAATGTTGTTTGTTAGTGTGTTGTGGTTGCACTGCTTTTGAAGACTATGAGTGTTACCTTCTTCATTTTCATCAAATTCTAGGGTCTGTGCCCGGGCGTGGACGAATAGCAATGCGCACACAATTTGAATAACTCTGTGCTCCATGTTTGGAATTCTGCTTTGTTATAACGGTTTGTTATAATTGTAACAACTTAAAATTCACAGGACATAGCCATAACGGTTAAAATGGCGCCTAGTTGTACACGATGATGGCGGAAGGTGGTTCAATGAAGTAAGCAAAACCTGTTGGTTGTGCTGGCAAGAACATCTTACGAAAATCACTGGGTCTACCCAGAACAACATGGCCTTCTTATTTTGTTGATTTATGGGATACCTTCTCTTCAGGTGCTGTAAAGAAAAAAACAATAACATATAAATGTCAACAAAACACTGTTCATTGTGATTTAATCAAAACAATAATTCTGGAATAAATGAAACAAAAGGTGGACATTGTAGCAAAATCTGTGAGATAATCGCTTATTTCAGTAAGATTTTAGTCTTATGATGAATAAATACACCAGCCCTCAGGTGTCTGACTGGTTTCATCTTCAACGCCAGTAGGGCGATGCCTTTTGTGCAGTGGGAATGCTAAGAAATGACCCGCCGTAAAAAAAATCTAACACTCTTTAGTTTTGGTTTCGAAAACGTAGAATAAACATTTTAACATCTCGCCGATCTGCTGCACGAAACGGGGGAAAAGCTTGTAATTAACGATTTGCCAACTGTGTGACCAAACTGGCGTTTGAATTAACGTAATATGTTAACTTTAACACTAACATTTGTAATAATTCGGACATTTCACAGTAGTAAGAATGAGGCGATTGTAATAATTAACGCAAAACACTACCAAAGTTTTGAAAAACCCCTCTTCGCTCTGCACGCGGTCTCTTTAATATATATACGCTGTTGGCAAAGCCAGCAGAGGCAAACACACAGACAAATTTTCATTTCCTCCTAGCGGTAATATTCTGACGTCACTCAAACTAGTTGGTTTATTTGAATAGTGAGGAAAATGTTAGAGACGGGGGGGGGGGGGGGAAGATGGTCGACTGGTGTAAAAATTTATATTTGACGATTGACAGTAACAAAATTGAAAATCTAAACCATACTGAAACTGACCATAAAAATCATATGGTAGTATAGCTTAGGGTCCCCTGAGCAAAAATATGTTTTAAAACATATGGTAGTCCAAGTATTAGCCAAGATATCGAGAAAATACTAAATGTCTACAAACGCTTGACCGGACAGACTGTTGTTCTTGCTCGTTACACATAACGTTAGTGGGGACGCTAATTTAAAAAAAAAGAAGAGGCATTGTAGTAATTCAAATTCTATTAGTTGGTATAAGAGTATAGGAGTAAAAGGGGAGAGATAGGAAAAATGTTAACTAAAAAAAACATCTTTTTCTATTAGGCATAACTAACGCGGACTGACCAATGGACTAAGAGGCACATAGTTTGTTTGAAATTGTTTTGTTTTTTTCAAAACTAAATTGAAAAAGTCGTAGTAGTGCCTGTTTTCATTGGTCGGCTCTAATAGATATTGACAAGAGGCATAGTGGTCTCGTGGCCATTTGACTAGAAAATGGTATTCAATCAATTACGTTGAGATCAGATGTGATAACTTGTAAAATTAAATACTAATTCACTATCTGGACGGAGCAGAGCAAAACTGAGGCCATATTCTTTGCCAGTGATAAAGCTGTATTCTACTTTGTTGTAACTTGGTATACATCAGTGTACGTAGTAAAGATGTACTGGGACTGAATAGTCAACTCAAACAACCAAGCACAGTGTCAGGTGTACAGGTCATCTTGCTCCAAACGTCTTGAGGACTCGACAAGGATGTAATGTGGATCATGAGTGGTAGAGTGACTGTTAATACGCGAATGTGTGAACTGTTCTGTAAAGTTGACTGGAAATACGAATACTCACTCATACGTATCAGAAGTTAAGGATACAGACTACCGTGAACGTTTCAACAGTTTAATGGGACGCACACACTTGACAGAACGGGTACAGTTGCAGGAACACAGGTCGACATCAATAGCATATTGTTGACCCACGGTGTACAATAATCAATTGGCATTTATGTTGAGGACATTCACAATGGAACATCAGTATACAAACGTTCAGAGTTCCATATCTCATATAAATATTCATCAGGCCTTACTGACTGGTCATGTCAGTTAATATATAATGTTTAACAAATCTTCATCAGGCCTTACTGACTAGTCATGTCAGTTAATCAATAATGTTTACGGTGACTCCTGGACAGAACCTCCTTTAGCATAAGTGTAGCTTGCACCCTAGCGGAGATTTCTTTAAATAGCATTCAGCAAATATCTTCTGAGCAAATGTTAAATCACCCAAGAATAGATTTTCCTTTCATAAGTGTGATCTCTTGATCATCATCGGATAATAAGGGCGTCCCTGTTCTTTGGTAGATGATCGACAATACGTAGTATTTCAAAATGGCTTCTAGTCTTGTAAACATCGCTCACCATAACGATGTACGACCAAGCTCCAATAAAGATTCAATTCATGAATATCAAAGTTTCCACAAGCATCAGCATAATCTGTCCTCATAATTGCTGTATAGAAACATAAACAGTGCTGCTAAATAATATGTCGTTCTGGCATACTGACATAGGTAGATTCATGTAAACGTCTGCCCATCTTAAGCCTAGGAATGAACGAAGTCAGCAAAAGTACGTTTACCTTAACATAAGAATACACTAGCAAGCACAAACGCTCTTCTCCTGGCGTTATGGAATCAACACTAGGGAACTCATGGATTTAGCAATCCCCGAAGAAAATATCTTCGTTCCCATAATCAAAAAGAGATCACAAACTCTGGGCAGGTCTCCGACATGACTCCCGCCATAGGCTTTCTAACCGAAGGACACCCTTAACGTATCTTCATGCGCCGAAAAGCACCTGACCCCAAAAGTACAGTACAAGAAAAATAGTTCCACTTAAACATAATAAGATATCAAGATGTAAGACATACTCGTCCTACATAGACAAGAACTACACATAGATTCGGGCCATAGACATACTGAAGCAATAACAATCTATTCCTAACCAAACATAGAATAGATTAAAGTAAGTCTAGATTCCTCCGCCGAGTTCCATTTTTAAGAACGCTACAAAGAGCGATAACTCACAGAATGAATACCCATTGCCTAATCTGAGTTCCGTCCCTTAAGACCAAAAAACATGCATTCAAAGATAAACATATTTTTATCAGACAAATAAATACATTTTACTTTTGTATGCGTAATCCGTGCGCCAAAGAATATGTGCGCAACTGCCAGTCAACGTTATTTGTGACATATTTCTTTGAACTAGTGGTAAGAATGCTTTATGTATTTACATGCTTGATTAAAACTGAAAAAGTCAGATACTGCTGTGGAAAAGTGAAGCAAACATTATTGAGTCCTCACATTGAACTGTATTTGATTGTTGCATATTATTATGATTTTGTATTAATATTTTGTATTGGAAATGTTAGGAAGCCTCTGTGTTCTATAAACACTTTTCAACATGCCTACAGCGTTTATAAGTTAGAAAAGAAAAGAAGAAAATCATATAAAAGGAGATGTGGTTACTCCACATTATTGCATTGAAGCAAACTATGTAAAAGTACAGTGGCGTATCTGCCATAGGGACCTGTGGTGTGGTCACAGAAGGGTGTGAGTCATAATTTAGGGGCTGATGCACATGAATGCACAAGAGGCTGACCCCATACCGTCATGTATATATAAGGATAGGAAGTTGTGATCAGGTTGAAAAGGCCAGTGTGTCTTTTTATTGCAGAGTTTTTATTTCCTGTTACCATCCGGTGACAGGAAACCTGATGAGTGGGTGTAAAGTCTCCATTATAAAGTTTAAGCTGTCAGCTGATAGCCTGAAGGAGCTTACGTGTGGGTGCTGATCTACATTGTCTCTACATTGATATACTGACTTATATTCGACCGATCAAGAATCCCAGGTGACAAGTTATCAGCTGGGACCTCTGACATTTCATCCTAAGAAAATAGTTCCTATCAAAATAACATTGAATTATATGGGGCTTGATGCAAACAACAGCTCCTCATAACAATCACTAGCAACTATTAAAGTATTAGTCTGTGAATCCACCTACAGGAACTCTATATTAACATATATTCATAGGACCAAGAGTCCATATTTTTTAGTTAAAACATTATATGTAAATATATTTCCTCATTTTCAAAGACCTGTCCAAAAGAAGTTGGCGGGACAGGCAGATTAAATTGTATACAGAAAAAAAAAATTCAAATTTTAGAAGAAAACTTTAACCACCGTCTTATTCATTTCTTTTAGTGAGTTAAAGTGTATTGTGTTAATGTACCATCATCTTCATTTCACCTCTAGACACTAGAGACATCATACACGAGCCACTGGAAGCAAAATACGGACTGTGTGAGATCTAGGGAGGTAGCGTTAGGTTCCCTGATACAATATATCATCATCCTCATCATTCTTTTTAGAGTCAGGGACCTACATGTGCTTGATCTCACACAGTTAACACAGACACAACTATCTTTCTTGTTAGGTATAACATCTTAACCTCCCCAGCAAAATTACATTTGCTACATATATTGGTAGGCTTGTCCGGGATAGGAACTTCTAGTACTACATATATTAGGGTCCTGGTCTGGGTTTTAGCTATAACAATATTTCTATTTTCCCAGGGAATCCCCATTATTAATATTGCCCAAGATTTGGGAATTGATGAAGTGTCAGAGCCTGGATTAATTAAGAAATTGTACTTGTTTTAGAAATTGATTTAGAACATTTTAGTATTTATCAGATGGCGGATTTGGCCATGTTTCGCTCTTCTGCTGTGCAGACTGCGAAAGAGATGAATATGGAAGGTCAAGTTTTGATTGAATATGTCACCTCAGAATGTGATAAGTTTATTGCTAGGGAAGAACATAGGTTAGCTGAAGAGAGGAGAATGCAGTTAGAAGATGCCAGAGAAATGAAACGTTTACAAATTGAGGCTGAGAAGGAGGCTAGGGCCTTAGAGGCTGATAAAGAAATGAACTGCTCTGGGGAAAACCCAAGATCTTAAAGAAATGATCCTTATTGAGCAATTGAGAGAGTCCATGGCTCCAGACTTGAGAAAGTCTCTCATGGAACAGGGTGCAGAGAGGCTGGGGGAGTTACTTAATGTCGCTGAGAGGTATCAGGCAGCCCAGGCAGAAGTAGCTGGCACCAAAAAGAAGCAAGTAGATAATTATAGGGCCCCACAAAACTCAAATAGGTTTGATAATAAAGATCAGGGTAACAAGTTTAAGCCAAATTTTGATAGGCCACGCAATGATAATAAACATAAAAACTCACAGTTCAATGACAGGAAATATGAGGAAAGAAAACCTCTTTATCAAAATAGATACTATTGCAAATGGTGTAAGAGAGAGGGTCATGACACCAAATTTTGTACAAGGAAACCTTCTGGATGTGCTGGATGAAGTTGGGGAACAAGGAAGAAAAGGTAAAACCTACTGGACAGCAGGAACCTTATCATCCCCCAGTATGTGAGGACGTGGTATGTAATGGAGTCACAATTAGGTGCCTTTACGATACCGGTTTGGATTTCGATTCCGTTGTGAATGCGCACTTGGTGAACCCGGATCAGTATACCACAGAAACAGTGGAGATTCAAGGGGCGACCAAGGACCTACCACTCATGAAACTTCCCATTGCAAGGATAACAGTGAAAACTCGCTATGTGGAAGGGATAATCAGAGCAGCAGTGATAGACGCACCCATTTACCCTCTGATATTGGGATGTCGGTATGTCTTCTTGCGGAATCCCAAGAGACCTGTGGTTCTGGCAGCCGCCCAGACCCGTTCACAATCCAGAAAGGAAGAATATGAACCTATAAATACTCATCCAGAGGAGATGAGGAAGGCACAGGCTGAGGATAGGTCGCTGAAGCCGTGCTTTCAAAAATTGCGTAACTGCCATACACCTCCAAGCAAAGGAGAATTTTACATGAAGAATAAATTGTTATATATGAAGGGCGGAACTGGTTCAAATGGTCACGGACAACTGGTACTTCCCAAGATGATTAGGGCAGACGTAATACGGAGTTTACATGTTGGAAAGATGGGGACCACGAGAAAGTAGGTACCATCTGCCAAAAAGCTGCTCGAAATTATTATTGGCCAGATGTAATGGTCATCGTTGAGAATTTTGTAGAAGCATGCGGCATATTTCATGAGGGAACACCCACAAGTGGGGAAAATAATAATCAAGACCTAGAAACGCCACGGGGCAAACTTAGGCCTGAAAATGGAAAGAAAAATAAAATTAATAATGCAGACAAAGTGGAATGGGAACCCCCTTTTCACACACAGTCTTCACTTGAATGTGTTAGAATGGAAACTCTGCGTCGAGTACAAAGAGTTATTTTACCCCAGAATAAGCCGACAGTCCCTCGGTCGGAATTATGTGAACTGGGTGAAGGTACAAGAGAGAGAAGATCTCTCACAAGGAATTTAAAGTGGGGAGAAACCCCAGGAAACGATATTAGGTAGTGGTAGATTTTTTGTGTGATGACAAAAGGAAGAAACGTCCTCAACACAATGCTTCCAGTGTTATGAAAAAATATGGCAGAAAAATTAAAATTCCATATGCAACTTGTTAAGGACGTGGACAGATGAGAAGGCAGAAGAGACTGTTACCTCATCATACCAATATGTGAACGAACTGACCACTCGTTTAAAAACTAGTTGGAAACTGGTAAATGAAAATTTGAGACAAGCCAGGAAAAAGCATGCTGCTTATTATAACAAAAAAGCGAAGGACAGGGAGCTTGCTGTAGGGGAGAAGGTGCTTCTTCTTTTACCAGGCAGCAACAATAAACTTCAGATCGGAGGGCAAGGTCTATATACGGTTTTGGAAAAGGTATCCAGAACAAATTACAAGATAGACAAAAAGGGAAAGGAAAAAGTCTATCATGTGAACCTTTTGAAGAAATATCTGGACAGACAAATCCAGGAAGGAACTCACTTAATGGCCTTGTCAATTGCAACCGAAATGAAAAATGAACCTCTCACCTCAGTTGAATACTCCACTGAAGCCCATGTGAAACGTTTGAACAGGTGAAGATCAGTAAATCACCTGACAAAAGGACAAAGGGAGAGGATTCAAAAGGTCCTGGAGAAACATACAGACGTGTTAACGGATAAGCCTGGGCACACACATTTGTTGAAATATAATATGAAACTACTAGACCCAACACCCATCTGTATGAGGCCTTATTCTATTCCGTTCGCTAAGGAAAAAGCTTTGAAAGAGGAGATAGATTACTTGTTACAAGAAGGGATTATTTTTCACAGCGAGTCTCCTTATAGTTCCTGTGTGGTTTTGTTGCGGAAACCATCGGGAGAACATAGACTGTGCATCGATTACAGGAAACTGAATGCTGTCACAGAAGATCAGGTGGATCCATTACCTGATACTACTCAACTTTTTGCCAGGCTGAACAAGGCAAAATATTTTTCCAAGGTGGATCTTAGCAAAGGCTATTATCAAATTCCAGTAAAGCCTGAGGCTCGACCTTACTTAGCATTTAGCACCTCGGAAGGTCATTATGAGTTCAACATGCTACCGTTTGGGTTGAAAAATGCCCCGAGTGTGTGTTCTAGGATGATGCAAAAAAATTGTTGGATCTCCTGAACAACCCTTGAATCTCGAATTTCATGGATGATATCCCCATTGCGAATGAGGCTTTTGAGGAACATGTTAACTCTTTGAATAGGCTGTTTGATAGATCAGAGAGGGCTAACTTGACTGTAGACCAACATAAATGTTTTTGTATTGGGTGTAAAAGAGTTGGAATTCTTGGGGACATACCGTACATCAGGGTAGCAATGACCCCTGACCCCCAAGAATCTGGAGAAACTGAAAAGAGCACCTAGGCACAAACAAAGAAAAGATGTGCGATCTTTGGGGTCGTTGTGTGTTGTTTCTACCAAAAGTACATTAAAACATTTTTAAACTCTATATGTGCTCCTCTGACGGATTTTATCTTGAAAGGGACCAACTATACAATAAATTGGTCCGCTCAGTGTGAATTTTATGTTGACTTCTACACACATAAATTGACATCCACCACACAACAAAGCAAAACCAACAAGACACCCCAGTATTTTACCACAATATTATAAAACAACAATCCATTAATAATGGGTGTTTGTGTTTTTTTGTTTTTTGATGTGGTTTCACCATAACTAACAATATCCAAACTCCCAAC